>JBBYHM010032154.1:35760-52456 GCA_038381775.1 Adansonia rubrostipa
AAGCATTAGCATGATTTTGGCTCCAAGAATGAAGATTCAAGAATGAAATGAACAAAAATTCAAAAATTTACAAGAATACCTATCTTAAAACGCTTAAAAATTTAGGAATTTTGGTGTTTTCTTAGTATTTTTCTTGCTTGAAAGCATTAGCCATTGTATGAATGCATCCTCCCCCTATTTATAAGGGGAAGGTCTGTCCAAGAAGGAATGAAGTCCTTCTTGGCTGAATTGGCCATTATTTTTTTATTTTTTGTTAATTTTTAATTTTATTTTTTTACTTTTTAGATTTTTTTTTAGTTTTGATAAGATTTAAATTAATTAATATTGTGTTTTTATAACCTTAGTCAAAAGTCTAAAGGGTTGATTCATGAGGGCTAACGTTAGGGTTAATGATTATTACGATAATAGTAATTTAATATATAGTTAAAATGTAACTAATTTGGTTAAGGCAAAATTGAATTCCAATCAAATTAGTTCATGTAAATAAATTTTATAATTAAAATAAATATAAACAAATTTTAAGAATGAAAAAAAATAAAAAAATAAATTCATAATATAAAAATGAATTGGAATGATTAAATTGTAAGAAATTAAAAGTTATAAATTAACAAATTTATTTACAAATTTAAACACATAAAAATCTCGATTAAATATTCACATTAAAAATTTGTATCCAAAAAAATTAATAAAAAATTTTGAGACAAAAAACAATTATGGGCACGGTTGTAAAATGAAAATTGGCCTAATTGGGCCTTGTTAGAATAATAAAGAAATAAGCTTATTAAACTTATAGAGAATGAAACAAGCTTGATGGAAAGTAAAAAATGTGCTTGAAAATCTTATTGGCTTTGTTGAGTAATAAATGGGTTTATTGGGCCCACAAAATTTGTCAATTTTAAGCTTATTAAAGAAATTTGACCCAAAATGATAAAAATAAAAATAATAAAATTTTTTTCTAAAAATTTCAATTGTTGAATTATGCAGGAAATTTTTAAAAAGTCTCATGTGCAAGAAAAAGATAATTAAAAATTCTAAATTTGTAAAATTTGATCATGATAACATCTATAGAAAACAATTTCAAAATTTTAAAAGAATTAATTTAAAAGCTATTTTTTTACCTTAATATTCATCTTGTTATTCAAGATCAACCCTTAACATTTTTTCGATTATATGCACATGCGACTATTTATGTATGACTAAAGAGATCTTGAAAATATTTAGTACTCGTGAAGGGGGTTGATCCCCACTAGGGCAAGCACCTAATTTTTTAGCTTATATAAGAAAAATGAATCTAGACAAAATTAGGTATCTAGATAGATTTTCTCTTCTTCGTATTGAATTTAATATGGAAATTTGCACCTTCTATTTCACACATTTTACATCAACATATAGAGATAACATATTATAGCTACCCTTTGTCTTGACTGAATGCATGTCGGTCTTAGTATTAATTTCCTTAAGCAAAACCACAACAAGTGCCATTGGCCTTTTTTTCCCCTCAAAGTGAAAATAAACAGACTTTGTCTAGGTTTTTAAAATTGCAAATAATTTATTTTTAATAAAAAACGAAAGAATGATAAAAGAAAGTTTGAAAGTTATCTTAGCTTATTGTAAAATATGTTAGTTTTTATGAATTTTTTTTTTTCAAAATTGTCCCTCTTCCTTATAAAAAAAAACCCCATTTATCTTTCAAGCTTCTTTTAAAAATAGCTTTATGCCATATGAGAGAAACTAAGACCCTCCATGATAGCAATTTGATGAGTAACTATTTAGAATTAAATTATTAAACAATTCTTACTTTATTTTTAAATTTTTATTTTTTTTAAAACTTCATTTCAACTTATAAAAAAAAGAGAAAAGTCCATTTTCTGTCAATACACTTTAGAGTTTTGAGACATAACCTTTTATTTTAACACTTGTATCTCCGTACTTTTAAATAGTTTATCACTTCCTAATTCTTTTATATTTTGGTAGAAAACTTCCACCATGCACTTTGTTTTCTTTATTTTTTACGTCATATTTTTCCTTTTCCCTTTTTAATTGTCTTTCAACCTTTCACTGGCTCGCCATCCCTTTGCTACCCACTTTTCTATTCGATCAATGGTCGACTCTGCTTTTTGGAAAGTTCATGTTCAGAGAGATGATGCTGTCAATTCAACTTCTCCTTTCCTCTTCATTTAATGATATATAAATTATGATTTCGCATTTTTTGGTCGATTTGATTGTCGGATATTTCCTATCTTGGCTGAAATCATAGTAATTAAGTTATACGAGGTGTTATATAATTACCAATGAATTTTAGTTATATGTTGAGTTTCAATTAAAAAATATTATTTCTAAGGTTTGCTTTTACATTTTCAACAAATCCAAAACGGAGCCTTTATTTAATTTGAGTTGTTATCCTTTCATTTATACCGTATTTTGTTTTGTTTTTAAATGTATTGATTAGGCATTTGATGCGTGTGTGGTTGGCAAAGAAGATGCACTTGGAATTGTTGGTCCTTAGAAGTGATGGGGCGTGGATTTTGTAGAAAATCATGACCTGGATTTATTAGCAAATTGGATTTTTTAAGTTTACAAAATATCTTAGAATTTATGGATAAAATAATTAAATTATAAAATTCTTAAATGGGATTTAGAATTTAGACGGTAGGTTATTTTTATTTTTGGTTTAATTAAATTAGGTTTAAGTTTATTTATTGAAATTGATGGAACTTAAAGGTTTTTAGAGTTAGGCTTTCAACTTGAGATGAAAAAGAAAGAGAAGAAGAATAAAATGAAAGTATTTTCGATATAAAAATATTAATTGGGCACAAATTTAATAACGTTGTCTTTAAATATCGTAATAATTAAAATATAAGAAGTTAAATATTAAAAAAATATAAAAAATTAAATATTACATGGATCAAAATATGAAGATAAAAATATACATTAAAAAAATCAATCAGGCTGTATATACTGTCAAGTTTTTAACAGTTTCACCCAGCAAATATTCACCACATTCAATTACTCTTATTACCAGTATTATTCTATCTATTGCCATTGACTATAAATATAATTTTAGTCAAGCTCTTCCTTTTCCTATGTTAACTGTGAATATGGTTACTATACTATGCATTATCGTACCGATTGCCATTGACTGTAAATATATTTTTAATCAAGCTCTTTCTTTTGCTACAGTAATTGTTATTTTGTTGTTTAGTAACTATTTGGTATAATTATTACTGGTACTATAAAATCCACTACTGTGCCCATTGCCATTGATTATAAATATATTTTTAGTCAAGGTCTACCGTTTTCTATATTCGTTGTTATTTGTTACCATACTATCCATGATTGTGCCCACTGCGATTGACTATAAGTATATTTTTAGTTTAGGTCTTTCCCTTTTCTGCATTAATTGTTTTTTTTTTTTTTTTTGCAATATTGTACCCTTTGCCATTGACTGTAAATATATTTTTAGTCAAGGTCTTCCTTCTCTTATATTGATTGTTATTCTGGTGTTACTAACTTTGTGGTAAAGTTATTTACGAATTAAATCATATTAAATTAAATTTAAATAATAAAAAGATTTTACTCATTTAAAGTTTAACTTGACTCATTGATATTAAAAAATTTATTTTATTATTTAAAAAATATTAAAATATAAAAAAATTATTTATATTAATATTTTATTTTATAATTAATTTTACATAAAAATATTTTTTATTAATTAAATACTCATTCGGAGACCAACTTAAGCCGAAAACACTTCATTTAAAGTTGCATCTAATTAAAATCAAATCTTATGCAACAAACAACAAACTTTACCGATAAATATATCTACCCATACAGGTCTGCATATTAACTGCTCTATGATAAAGGAACTTGTGGGAACATGTGTGTCGCTGGAATGGAATGATACTAAAAATGAAAAAAAGATAAAAGTGATAAATATTATTTATCAATTTGAATCCCGTGCTCCAAATTGGGCATACAATTATGCCTCAAAAATTTCCTAAAGACTGACAATCAAACAAAGCAAAAGGATCAATTTTTTTCCGTCAACGAAAGAATCAAAAAACAGAAGTGGAATAAGCATCATTCTGTTTCTTTGATCTATTTGAACCTTAACCTTTCCAACCTTCTAAACCTAACCCAATATATTTTTAGTCAATTTCGTCCTTTTCCTATATTAATTGTTATTTTGTTGTCAGTAACTCTTTGGTATTGCTAATACTAGGACTATACCATCCATTATTGTACCCATTGCCATTGACCATAAATTTATTTTTAGTCAAGCTCTTCATTTTCCTACATTAATTGTTATTTTGATGTCATTAACTTTTTTATAAAGAACCAAATCGAATTAATTTAAATTTGAACGAAAAAATCTCACTTATTCAAATTCTATTGGACCAATTATGCTTGAATCTATTTATATTAATCTTTATATTTTATAATTAATTTTATGTAAAAATATTCTTTATTAATTAAATGATCAATTGGACACTAAACCAAAAGCCCATTCTAATAAAAATCAAATCTAACCCACCAAATGACAAATTTTACCCATAAATATATCTAACTCATATAGGTCGGTAAATAAACTTCTTTATGATAAATGAACCTCGCCGGAACGTGTGCGGCTGGAATGGCTTTTTTTTTTTTTTTTAAGTTTAATGATATCAAAAGAAATTAGATATAAGTGATAAATATTATTTATCAGTTTGAATCCCGTGCTCCGCATCGGCCATTCCAATTATGCCTAGAAAATTTGGTGACAACCACCGTGCCAACATTTTCATTTTTGGTCGTTGGATTTGATACGATGAATCTATAACCGTTCATTTTCCTGTCATTTATCTGACAGCTATGTACTTCTCTTGAGAGGAGAGCGAAACCATGAGAAACTTATGAGAAAGTTAACAACTAATACCTAATTACTTACGATATCATGGCAAAAATTTTATTAAAAAAACATAAAACTGACTTCTTAAAAATAATTTTAATTATACAGTCAGTTTATTACTAATATCATTTTTTTAATTTAAAATATATGTGCAAGTTAGGATTGTAATAAAAGTATTTACGGATCGAATTAGAATTAAGTTAAATATAATATCAACTGAAGTCAACTTATCTTGAAATATAGATATCAAATTTTGTATTAGTCCAACCATATTAATAAATGATAGCCTACGTGCATATAAATTTTAAGATAATGTTATTTTTATCTTATTTTTATAATTTATTTATTTATTATTTATTAAATTTTAAAATCTAAATAATTTTTACATCATAATATTATAAATATATTTATTTTATATGATATAAATTACATATATATAAATATTAAAAGAATATATATCATATAATTGAAAAAAAGGGCTCAAGTTTGAACCTTTAATGTTATAGTTAAAGCCTAATCTTCTTTTTAAACAACATTTATTTTTAGCCTCCAAGTCTATTTTTTTAGCTTAAATTTTTTCAAGTCCCCTTTATATTGGATGAGCTTTCAAGCTTACATAGATAACTCGACCTATAGATAGGTCTAGATTTAACATTTAGTAGTATTTTATTAGCCTGAATAAAATTTTGAGCTTGAATATTTTTGCTCAATCTTGTAAAGTATTGAATATTTATGCATGCCTAGAATCAATTGGAAGTGTTTATAGGCTGAGCTATCTATCTAATATTTGGAAGGTTTGGGCAATTAGACTTGAAAAATAGCTTTAGGTAAAAAAAGACCTATTTAAAAAACGATTTGAGTTTTGGCTCAAACATTCAAGGCTCAAGCTCGAGCCAACCCGTTTTACAATTATATATTTAATATTAATTTTATATTTTTATATATTATGTAATTTTTATCATGCAAAAAATAAATATATATAACATTATAGTATTAATACTAAAAAAATATTAGGCTATTTATATTTTAAAACTTAATTAAAGAAATTATTAAAATTAAATTTAAAATATATTTTAAAAAAATAAAATATAAGCAGGTGTAAATGTGTTTATACTACTTATTTATAAATATGAATAGCTGAAGGAAAATTTAAGGTTCATATTTCAAGTTAGGCTAAACTTGAGCAAGCATAAGTGGTAATACTTTAGTTAAGTCTAACCCGAACCATAAATACTTTTAGAACCGATATGAACCTCAATTGACTCTATAAATATATATAATTTTTTTATAGTTTTATTATTAAAGTAAAACGACTTAAAATTTTAAAAAATTTATGGCTAATATACTAAAAAAGCCCTTAAAATAGTGTGTTTTATTTAAATAAGCCCTCAAATTATCATCGTACCTAAATGAGTCCCTAAACTTTGATTTATAGTCATAGAAGCCCTTCATATTATTTTGACACAATGACATGGACAAATTTTGCTGGCTTGGAAAAACACATCAGCAGAAAAAACTTTATTCTTTTATTTTTACTTTGACTCATCTTAAAATTCACTTGATTATAAAAAATTTAATACGAATCTCTAACTAAATAACTTAGCGTATTTAACTAAAACTTTTTTAACTATTAAAAGTTTTAAAAAAATACATAAAGCAATCGAAGAAAAGGATTTATTTATCGTTTGAAACTCTTTTCAATCTAGATTTGCAGAAAATTTGGAATCAATCTTTACAAGTTTTGAGAAATTGAATAAAGTTTCTGTTATGAAAATAACAAATAATATTTTTCCTTGTCAACCCCTTTTTGTAAGTTTCTTGAAAGATGGCTTTGGCTCTTCATCCCAGACGTTCTCATGGTGTTCTCACGAGAGAAGTTCTGAACATAGTCTTCGCCCAGAAATTTCTTAAAGACTAGCACTCAAATTTAAAGAGGGCAAAAGTGAACATTTTCTTTTCCATCAACGAATGACTCAAAAACAGGAGTGGAATCAGCATCATTCGGTCTCTTTCATCCATTTGAACCTTAACCTTTCAAACCTTCCAAGTCTACTTTCACTCGCTCGATGGATGTAATCCATATTCTAAGCAACTAAAAAAGTTAAAATCAATATGAATTCATAAATAATATATCTTTTTAATTGAAATTCTTTTTCTTTTTCTAACTTTACAATGCAATTATAACAATTAATTTTATTTTTCACATAATAAATTAATTAAACATTTAATTTAAAAAGTGTATAATTAGAATAATATATTATAACATATTCCTTCTTTTCCTTTCCATTCTTAAACAAACAAAAGAATTTCATAATCCAATCATTTCCTTTATTTCACTCATTTTAGCTATAATCCAAACAAAGTAATGAAGTATCTTTTCCTTTCTTGTAACATCCTTTATTTTTTTTTTCTTTCCACTCCTTTCCTTTAATAGCCTCAATCCAAACATTGCCTAATTCAGCGATTTTATAATAGTATAGATTATATATCTTGGTCGTAACTTGATCACGTATAGCTTTAATTGGTTCACTAAATTTATATTAGTAATCTCTTGAGGAAAAAACAAAAGAATAATAACAATCTCTATCAAGAACTTAATTAAGTATATAGTCCATGAGAAAAATATCTCAACTGTTAAAATATGAAAAATTATTTAAAAAGTTTTGGATTGGAATTCAGAAATAAGATTGACAAAATAAGTTATGGATAGAATGAAAGGATATTTCTATTTTAGAGTTGACAAAACAAATTCTTATACACAAGGAAAAAGAAAAAAGAAAAAAGTTGGTTAAAATACCAAAAACCCTGAAAGATTTCAATTTTCTAAAATAAGCTCCTATAATTTTATTATATCTAAATAAACCTTTATTTCAAATTTAATATTGGTTTATGTTGATATAAATTAAATGCTAATGATTTATTTGGGTACAAGTGAAAGGTTAATTTCAAAAAAATATTTTTTGTTGGACAATAATTTTCAATTGACTTTCGTTAAAAGTATTTTTTTTCAAATAAATTTCGTTGAAAAAAATTTCTATGTTATTAAAATGCATGAAATATTTTTCAACGAAATTTCCAACGAAAATTATTTTCGTCAGAAATTCTTTTTCATATGGAATTTATTTCCAACGGAAAATACTGTTGGAAATATTTTTTGAAAAAAAATTATTTTATTTCCAAGGGAATGTTGTCATAAATGAATGGGATTCTTATATTTTGAGAGAAAATTTAGGTGACCAAAATTTTTTGCCACAGATAATTTAGGTGGGATCACATTCTGACTTTGTCAACCTTGATGGATTAAAGGCATATTATTATTATTATTATTTTGCTCAGTCATGAGTAAGGGCATGTCATTGACTGATGACTAGAGTCCATGGTGTCAGTTGGAACAAAGGGCTCAAACCATGTGTTGTTTATATGTTAGTAGATAAGTAGATTGTGGAATAAATTATTTGCGTTAACCTATCAATTTGAGGTTTTTTTTGTTTTATATTTCTACGCCATGAATTTTAATGGTTTGTTGAAACACTAGCTTGCTACATGGCTGGTTTGTGGTCCATTTGGCTAGCAAGGAACGAATCAGTATTTGAGAACAGTACATGAAATATTGAGGAATTGTTATTTTTTATCAAACTAAGGTCTATGTTTAGGATTGATGCAAGAAGGACATTACTATTTTGGAATCTGTGTGGTAGACAACCTTGTAGCATGTATCCTTGTGGGAATCAAATGAAATGGAAGATTCACAGTGAATTGGATTCCACCCTGTGATGGCTTTCTAAAATTTAATGTGGATGGTCCTGCTAAAAGGAAGCATGATCTGGTTGGATGTGGGACAGTTTTGAGGGATGAAAGTAGTAACGTTTTAGCTATCTTTTTCTAGTCTTACTGTTGTTTTTAGACTCTTACGTTAATGGCAATGAAAAGTTCTCGGAAGTTTTCATAAAAAAAAAAGATACATACATCTATTATAAAATTTAGAGGAATTGAAAACGATCATTAATGATTTCAAAAAAATGAAAAATCATCCCTAAAACATTTAGAGATGAAAAAATCATTCTAATTTGATATAGGTTCAAGAATGATCACGATAAGACATTTTTTTTAATGTCTTGAGCTTAATAGAGCTGCATATTGATACAATAGGCAAAATTAATGATGCAGTGAGAAATTCAAGAGGCATATGCATGACAAATCTAGTTATATGCGCAAAATAAGCACTTTGAAACTTACACAATGAATCTCGTCACAAGTTAAAAATAGGCATCTTGAAATGTGATAGCATTTAAAGTATTTAATAAGTATTTTGGGAGTTATTTTTTGTAAATTGCATTTTTGTGAGTTGCATTTAGAAAATTGCAGTTTACTAATTGCAGTTTGAATTTCCTATGATATGTAATCAGGGCTTAGCTTGCACTATAAAAGCTGAGACTATAAAAGCTGAGACTAGCATGCTGAAGATAGATCCTTTAAGTATTAATCCAGAATTATTCTAGGGAAGACTTAGCTTTGCGCTTCTTCTTTTATTCGCTTATCGCTTAGTTCATGTGTTGCTTTGCGTGGTGCTTGAAAAGCATGAAGTTGTCATTTGTTGTATCTAATTGTGGTAAACCTAAACACAATAGTTTTTAGGACTCTCTTGGTGGTAGATTTTGTATCCTTTAGTGTTCCTGATTCATATCCCTTTATCTTTCATATTTCAGTTTTCATTTTTCATTTTAAACCGCATCACTAGCATTCATTCTCTAAAATCGTGTCTCTAAAAAATTTTGAAGATGATATTGATTCCCAATACTGTTAAATTAAGGATAATATTCATCCTCAATACGATTAAATTCAAGATAGAGAGGACATTATTTTTTTGCCGTTAGCTTGTCTCGTCTCCAAAAATCTTTTATTTCTTAGTAATCTCTTGGTTGAATCAAGCTCTATCATTGCTCTAAACTGGTGTAAGAATCCATTCTGTAGACTATCAAGGCTTTAGGATTTATTTAACTCCATTGATCAGATGATATTAGACCTTGGTGGGGTCCAACTATTTCTCGATCTTAGTTCTTTGAACCATCTAATAATCTAAAATTGATAGTTTAATAACAACATCCTAACCCAACTCTATGCTTACAATTGCTAAAATAAATCTATCCCCACAATTACTAAATTAGTTTTCATGTAGGGCCGTAAATAAACCAAGTTTGAATAGATAGAAAATGAATTTTTTATGAATTATTTATCAAATACTCTCTTTATTTATAAGTTATCTACTTATCATCTTATTCTTTTGAACTTAAATTATTTTTTGAATTTTACAATAACTTTTGACCAAATATTTTACAAAATATTTACCAATTATTACATTTTGATCAAATTTGATTCAAAATTAAAACTATGATGGAAAATTTATTCCTAGATTAAAAATACGAGGATAAATTTGATTCAATTGAAAGGTTAATGATAAATTTGAATCACTCGTATAAATAAGATGATACATTTTTATTTTCTATTGTAGTTTTACATTTATGAAAATGAGAAATCCTACTTACCTTTATGCTTGTTTCAATTTTTTTTTAACTCTAATATTCTTTTAATTTTAAATTGATATTAACTTTTCAAATGATACACAATTTTGAGTATAAAATATTTTGACTTGATTAGTGGACTATGCAAATTAAATCCTAGACCAATTTGATGTACCTTGATGGATGGAATTGAAATAAATTAGACTTTATAATTAACTTGAAAAATGGGTGCACATGATATGCATGGTGAGTAAATTAAATTAAATGATTAGTTATTTGATTATTGTGTCTTGGATGTTGGTTTATTGGACAATGCAAGTCTTTCTTTATTTTGTTTGTTGGTCTGAGTCTTTCTTTACTAGGGTTTTATTCAACTAATATTTCCGTTATTGTTTTAAAATATGGCCTAGATGCCCACAGTAGTTCAAGCACAAATTTGACCTATTTGGTGAATTTAGATCGAATAAATGTGACTCAACAAGAGCTCCAACATTTTTTTTTTTTTTTTTTTTTGCATAAGACAGCATTTTTCATTGCAAAAGCTCCCAATTTTATATTTAAATTCTAAAAACAACTCACATTTAGAAAATTAAGAATAATTTTTAAAAAGGTGTAATAATTAACATAAAATAATATTGGAATAATTAAAAATGCACTAAGATATTTCCATGGTAAAGAACTTTTTTTTTTTGAAAAAAAACATATCAAATTTACAACATAGTGTAAACGTTAAGTTATATTTTGATATCCCAGTATACGAAGTCACGTGTATCCCATGTGCTTCTCATTGTTTTATAAATTTTTTATTACATTGTAATTTATTTTAAGATTAGTAAGCAAATTTACCACTATACTCTAATTCAATATTAAAATTTATCATGATATTTTATTAATTAATATTTGTCACTATACTTAAATTTATTAATGATTCATGGACCTTTTTTAACAGAGACTAATAGAAACTGTTATCTTTTCCTTTTTATATCACAACCAAATATAAATATAATATAGTACCCAAAAAATATAAATATATATTTAATACTTTAAAAAATATTTTTATTTAAATTTAATTATAAAAAAATATAAATATTTATTTAAAAATATTTATTTATTATTTATAAATAGTAAATATAAGTAATATGGGTGAGTCAAACTTAGATATAAAATTCAAATTTTTTTTGAATCGCAACCTGACTCGTAAATACATCTAAATTTGTGTCAATTTTCTTTTATTTTTCTTTTCGAAAAAAATGGTGCCTGGTTATACTTGAAAAAGGATATTATCAAGTTGAATCAAACTTAAAACCCGTCTCTACACTAAAAAAAAAAAAAAGAAAGAAAAAAACAAAATTAAATGAAGTTTACATATTTAATTTCTTGGTTCTGTGCAATAAAATTGAAAGTTGAAAAACACTAATTCCATGTTTGGTAAGGATAGAGATCCAAAGGAGAATTATGAAAAAAAAAAAATTAATACAATAATTGAAATTCATAACAATATTTTATTTTTATAAATCAACCATTGGATTAAAACATTTTTTCTTTATTTCTCTACCCAAAAGAGTATAAAGGGACAAAGCTACTAAGTAGAACTCATATTCCGAAATTTAAAATACGAGTATAAAATTAAAGCAATGAAAGATTAATAATAAATTCGAATCACTCCTATAAATAAAATAATAAATTTCCATTTTTAATGTAATTTTACATTCATGAAAATAAAAAATTCTACCTACCTTTACCTACCCTCATGCTTGTTTCATTTTTATTTATTCTTTTCCTTTTAAATTAAGTACCCACTTTTCAAGTGATACAAAATTTTTGGAATAAAATATTTGGACTTGACTAGTCGACTATACAATACAAATTTAAGATCAATTTGACACCTGCAACCTTGGATTGATGGACAATTTGGACATTATAATTGACTTGAAAAAAGGGTGCACATGTTATACAAGATGAGTAAAATTAAATTAAATTAAATGATTAAATATTTTATTATTGCGTCTTGGATGTTGGTTTATTGGGCAATTCAATTTTTTTTCTTCATTTTGTTTGTTGGTCTGAGTCTTTCTTTATTAGAGTTTATTCAACTGATTTTTCTGTTTCCATATCAACATTAATGTTTTAAAATATTGTGCAGTTGCCCATATTAATTCAACCACAAAGTTTAACCTCTTTGGTGCATTTAGATAGATACATGTGACTAACCAAGTGCTCCAACATGTTTAACATTCCCCACCCCAACCCCCCGCAGGACAGTACTCTTGCTTTATTTATTTCAAAAGCTACTACAAGGTAATTCACTTCTATCCTCATCTCTAAGTGCTGAAAAAAAGTAAGACCTGGCGGTGTCATCGATAGTCCATTGATAGTCGGGTTAAGTGAGTGTCGGCAAAAAGTTTGCTGTGGGCATAACTACTAACATCGAAATAGTATTTGTACTTGTTGATACGAGCTTTCTCCAAAACCAACAAAGAGACTATCATCATCTAACCAAAGTTAACAAGAAAAAAGTAACCTCATAAGAAGAAAATATAACATAGTATTTTTGTAAGAACAACCAGAAGAAATTCCAATTAGAAACAAATCTATTACAGTAACTTCATTCAGAAAGCTTCCATCTTTCCTTAGTTATTTTCTACCCAAAGAAGCATAAAAGGACAAAGTTCGTAAACTAAGCTATAAGGCTAGTGCAGTCAATATAGTTTGAATCAAAGTGAGCAGAAGCAATATAGAAGCTGCAATTGTAGAAGCAGTTTTCCAGGGTGTGCTGAAATACTGACGCCGACAGGTTGCTTTCCAGCTGTGCCAAGGTATATCGTAGTATGCATTCAAGTCCTCAATCAAACATTTGAAGCGTTCGTTAATGAATCCTTTGAGAATATTTCTACAGAGACTGTTAAACAAGGAGGCCACTTGTTGGTTGCTTCCTAGCCGGTTCTTGATAATTTTCATTTCCACAAGTAACTCCACGTCTTCGCTGGTGTTGATAAGGTAATCCATTAGTGTGACATAGTCACAAATGAGAGTTTGGGTTGGATAATGAAGTTGCTCCAGGGCCATGACATTCCTAAAAAGAGCTTCTGTATCATCGTACAGATGGAGGCATGGTATTTCAAGTTTTGGTTTGGAAAAGCTTATGTCAAGTAAGCAGTTGCTTGAGCTTACATTCAACGCCACACCAGCTGCACACAATTGAGTCGCACTTTTCGACTGTTCACTAAAAGGAACGAGTTGAAAGTAGGATGGCTCTTTCTGATTCACATGTTTTCCAGCTGATGATGAAAACAAACCCCAGCATCGAAGAAAATCAGTGAAGATTTTTGATATCCTCCTGCTGCAATTTCTTTCTTCAGGGGCTCCAACGTTGCTGCTTTTTTCATCATCTTTACGTACCGGGAGAAGAAAAGTTCTTATCAAATCTGTGAAATGTTCTATTCCTTCGATTGGCACATTCCGGTCATCGAAACTCTGGAAAAATTTACGAGAAAGATCAAGAAAGGATGGATAAATTTTTGGGTAAGCACCAAAGGCTTTGTCGTAAATTTCTTCCAGGACGAAGAATGGAACTTGATTTTCTAGTAGCCAGAGGTCCATCCTTATAGAAACTAGCACAAAAGGCGTTGATAATATGGTATCTCCATGACCGTCAACATGAAACCTCAAAAAGAGCTCGATAATGAAGGCGGAATCAATCAGAATAATCTTCAACAGCTCATCACTGGTGATATGATTCAAGTCATCAGCATAACTTCTACGAATCCTATCTTCTGAAGATTTTAAGACATTGATAAACTTATCTAGTAGTGAAAAACCATTCTCTTCTTCAAGTTCAATGTCATCCTTCGAATTATGAAATGCCACTGGGTCTGGATCTACCCAGCTAGGAAGCTCATTTAACTTAGCAGTTTTGGTGGCACGTTCAAGGAATTGCTCTAGATATTTAATTTTAACCCCTTGCATAGCTTTCAAATTTTTATTCTTACCGTGAAGAGGACCAATGGAGACTGTCCGAGGGGTGTAGGCATTTCTACTCACCTCACGAAGTCCATGTGACACCCTGTAGATACAACAGTCTGAAGACAAATGATGCCTAGCGCCATTGGTGATCATTTCTTTGATGCCAATGCCAATCTCCAAATCTTGGCGATCCTATACATATATCCATACTGAAACAGTTCAAATCCTAGTTGAGAACTAGAATCATTTTTGCTTTAGCTTCATATTCGCGAGTGCATGTGTATTTTTCTGTGCTTGTGTATGTATGCATATATATATATATACATATTATGTACACACACATATATATTGTTTGTATGGATCATCAAAACAAGCATAAAGTTAGAACAATTCGATACCATTAATAGTACAATAAATACGAAATATAATTAATTTTACAGTATATGTTTGATGTGATAAAAGTATATAAATTCATATATCGTTAATAAATCGAATAATATAAAAATAAAATTATATGTATTTACATTTAGAAACCTTTTCAATAGCATGTCATCATGTAGTTCATTGACTATTTATATATACACTTATATATATATATGTACATATACTAACAACTCAGTAAATATAAACTCTTAATTAAAAAATAATTATATAACTTAGAAAATTGAAAAAGAAACAAAAAGAAAGCATCAAACGCAAAATACAATATAATAAACATATATAGTAGTCTTTTTATTTACATTTTGTATTTAATGTATCGATAATAAATTTATGCAATGTCAGTTAATATAATCATATCACTTTATTAAAAAATTTTTAAAAAATAAATATAAATAACTCATTTTTAATGAAATAGCATGATGTAGTTCATCAACATTGTATAAATCAGTGCATCAAATAAAACTCCAACTAGATTTATATTTATGGGAACAAGAAAGGGTTTCGACTTTATTTACCTGATCTTCCATTGAGGAATAGATTGAGGCAAAAGAAGAAGAATTGGGCAGATTGGTTCGCTCATCTTCTTGATCCGCTGGGCGTGATGAGTAAGAATTCTCAGCAGAATGTTTCACGCTTTTGTTTCCATTTGCTGCCATTTTGTAGTTCTCCTTTCAGTGTCGAAGCAAAGAATTTACACTAAAGCTTTTAACCTTTAGGGTATATATAGTGCTAAGAATTGTAGCTGATAGAAAAAAATAAGAGAAAAAGTTTTAATGTAATGACTAACATACAAAATGGCACATCTTTTTTTCTACCCTTCCTCTGATCTACCTACCCTTCGTTGGATCTTGCTCGCAAGTCCGTGGAAAGAGCGTTTGGAAGTCAACGGCATTATTATTATTATTATTATTATTATTATTATTATGATAACAGTGTATAGATTGAATCAAATGATATCTATTTGTTAAAAATAAAGTTATTTATAAATATTTTTAAAAGTTTTCAATAAGATGGTATGATTTGGGTTATTGACAGTTTATAAATTTATATCTTATTAGTATATCAAGTATAAACATATTATTATTAATATTAATATTAATATTAATATAAATGTGGTTTAAGATAAATTTTTTATATTTAAATACATTGATAATATATATACTTATGTACTATAATCTATTATGTCATCTAATTAAAAAAACTTTATAAATAAATACAGATGACTTTTATTATAAGAAAATGTCATGATTTAGTTTATCGATAATGTATGTATTTATAAACTATCAGTGCAACAAATAACTAAGATACATGATTTAATTTAATGGAGTCTATAGATTCTACAAATGAGATTAATAACATGAAACATATCTTTTAAATTTTATTTAAACAATAAAATAGTCAATTAATATATAAGACATGAGATAATTTTTTAATTTTATTTGTAAAATAAAAAATTCAACTATCAATATATTAAAATCAAAATTTACTGGTTAAACCTACCCTATGCTTAGTTATCAAATTAAGCAGATTGATCAAATCGTTTGGTTTTTTATTGTTATATGTAAATAACTTATTCAATTAAAACCTCTATTTAAGGGCAAAATGCAAAATTTTATATGAGGCTGAGATAAAAAAAATTAAAATATAAAATTTTGAAGAATTAGAAATTTTTTTTATTAATTTTGCTTTAAAAAAAACTATGAATCACCATTAAATGAAGAATGTTGAACAACCAAGTGGGGCCAAGCCCATGCCTTGCCCGTTAGCTCCACTTCTGCCGATCGACCTTTGTTTTTTCTTTAATGATTTCAGCATTTATCAACTATTGGTATTGCTTTGATACTTTGCTCGTGTTTTTTCTTTAAACGAAAAAGTTTAAATC
>JBBYHM010032255.1:11186-41916 GCA_038381775.1 Adansonia rubrostipa
ATATATATATATATATACATATATATTTTAAAAGAAACAAAAGGCAGATGAGAGAGAAAAAAACGGGTTGCAAGAGTTTAGCCTATGTAAGCCCCAAAAGAACCCTAGAAAACCTTTCATTTTCCCCCCAAATTTCCCGCATTGAAAAAGTCATATAGTAAGTACTAAGTGGGGAATACTGGGGTCTAAGGTAAAAGGAACAGGAAAAAAAAAAAAAGTAAAATACTAGCAGTAAAAGCCCAAAAGCCTACAAGCTTCTGGCATTTGGGTTCAGGCGCCAACGCCCGTAATTAGTAATAATAATTCTTTCTTTTGTTTTTTACAATCTTTTGAATCCAACTCAGCTTCAGTTTTATAGGTTTCCGTAGAGTTGTCAGAGACAAGAGCTGCAACTGAGGCAGCTTAAGATGCGAGGACCAGAAAGCAAACGGAGAGGCGCAATCATAATGCGCACAGCTTGCAGCCCGCTGCTCATCCTTCAGGACTCAGGGGAGTCAGAAAAAAACGAAAAGAAAATAATAAAAGAGAGGTGGCAGCATTGTAATCAGAAAGCATTAGTTTTATCCATGTACAGAAGATTCTGCAGGGAAAATGGTCCCTGAAATTAATATACCTACTCTACTACACAGTCTACAGCAGCAGGCTGTCAACTAATAAGTAGTAAACCAACCCACAAACGCAGTTACTCAGAAACCAACCCTCTTTTGTCTATCTCTTCTTCTTTTTCTTCTTCTTCATGTCTGTTGAACTTTGTGGTCTAAATAAGTGCCCTTTTCTTTTCAAACATTTCTTGTTATTAGCTTGCTTTCAACCCTTTTGTTCTCCTTTCTTCTTCACTGTTGAATGATGAGTGGGAGAAACAGATTTCCTTTTACTGCAACTCAGTGGCAAGAGCTTGAACACCAAGCTTTAATCTTTAAATACATGGTCTCAGGCATCCCAATACCACCTGATCTCCTTTTCACAATCGAGAGAAACTGCTCGAGCTCCTCACTTTCTTCCAGGCTTTTTTCTCGCCAACCTCAACGTAGTAAAAGCCCAAACCGTCTTTAACTTCTAATGACTTCTATTTCTATCTGTTTTGGTTTTACTTTGGGTTTTTGTTGATAAGGTTCCTGTTGTATTATTTTGGCAGTTGGATGGAACTGTTTCCAGATGGGATTGGGAAGAAAAATGGACCCAGAGCCCGGGAGGTGTAGAAGAACAGATGGAAAGAAATGGAGGTGCTCGAAAGAAGCCTACCCAGATTCAAAGTACTGTGAAAGACACATGCATAGGGGCAAAAACCGTTCAAGAAAGCCTGTGGAAGTCACTGCTACCACAACACTGGCAAACCCTTCAACAGTAACCCCAAATATCTCATCAATCACCAAGGTTTACCCTTCTTTTTCTTCACTTTCTTCCATGTCCGAGTTCCAACAGCACGACCACCATCAACTTCGTTACCCTGGTTATAAACATTCCCAGGTGAATCATCCCTTTATGTCTCACCATACATCAAGACCTGTTATTGGCCTGTCGACTCATGAAAACACCACCCACTCTTTCTTGGATTCTGGCTCCTACTCCCACACAAACATTGATTACAGGTTCGGTTACAAAAAACCTTGAAGTTTGTTTTTACTGTACTTGTTTTCTTTTGCTTTTTTTTTTTTTTTGTATCTTTCTTCATATTTTTTACTGCAACTATCTGCTAATGAGTTTTGTTTCTCGTGTTTTTTTTTTTTTTAATGAAGAAGAAACAGTTATGTTTACGGGCTGAAAGAAGACGTCGATGAACATGCTTTTTTCTCCGAGCCTTCTGGGACGATGAGGAGCTTCTCAGGTTCATCCGTGGATGATTCATGGCAACTTACACCATTAACAATGAGCTCCTCTTCTTCAAAGCAGCGGAGCTACTCTGGCTTACAAAGTGAATACTCTTACTTGCAGCTTCAAAGCCTCACTGATCAGAAATCAAAGCAAAACAAGCAGGAGGATGGGGAACATTGCTACGTATTGGGAAGTGATATCGAATGTGAAATGCCTCTGAAATTGGACAAAGGAGAACCCCAAAACACAGTCCATCGTTTCTTTGATGAATGGCCACTAAAACATAGAGATTCATGTCTTGATTTGGATGATAAATCATCAAACAGCTCATCAGTTTCAACAACAAAGCTCTCAATATCCATCCCTTCCACTTCCCACGACTTTCCCATTTTCAGTTCGAGACCTCACAATGGTAAATTGAAAAGGAGTGAACTTGAACTTAACGCTTCTTCTTTTGCTCGTTGCCACTCGTTTATCTAATTTTGGTTTGAAAACTTCAAATTTTGTTTTGCAGATGGTTGAGCATCCCATGGTGGGTTTTTGCATTAGAAGCCAAGAATGTACTTAGTGGGGATCATTTATTTATGGGAATTCTTATTTTATTTTCTTTTGGCCTTTTTTTTTTTTTGCCAAATTTGATGAAGTTGGGCTGTGTTTCTAATGAAGGATCCAATGATTTCTATCTTACTGGGTTTTCCTACTGCAAATTTATAGTTCATAAACATCAAGATTGAATAGCTCCTACAAACTTTGATTTGCTCGTTAGCTGACATGGGGTGAAATGTGTTGTTCTGGGGGTTTTGTGTTGCTTTTAATACTCTCAACCTGCTGCTTATTGTAACAATAGTTGGGGGACCATATGTCCCTAGGATCTGCCAGCTTGTTCGCTTCTGAGTGTATCACCTAACTTGAAGTTTGGCGAACCAAGCCAAATGGTCCAATCCAATGATGATATCATATCTTCATTCTTACACTACACTTCTGCCCTTGTTTTGGGTGAAGTGTTTAATCTTTTCCTCTTTACTTCTTCCGTCATTGTGCTTTTTTTTTTTTTTTCTTGAAATCATACTCTCAAGATTTTCATTAATGGTGGGAAGAGTTATATTCAGTGGTAATAATATTCCTTAATACTGTCAGGGTAGTCATCTAGTCAAAAAACATCATCACTAATACATAACTGATGAGCTATTTGATGATTTATCATCCAAATCAAGACAGAGATCCATGTTTTGAGTTCCTTCACCATTTTGATGATTCATGGCTTGAGCACCCTTGTCCTAATTTTCTAAAAATTAAACCCTAATCTTTTGCGAACTCAAGCGCCTTTACTGCCGCTAGTGCTTCCATTGCCAGCAGGGTCACCAAGAAACGTATCCTTGCTATACCTGGCAACAGCAACTTTCCCTCTTTGTTCTTCATTATTATACAATAAAGACAATAGGGCTTTTGCTTATTTTTCCATATATATATATATATATATATATTAAGATATTCATCTCTTATATTAGAAAGGAGAGAAAAACATCAATTTCATTTGTATGGTCCATAATAATTGCTAAAGCGCTGAGAATTCAGGATCAGTTCTCTTATTCAAGTTGGCCCTGCAAACAGCTTGATGCACTACCTCCATTCAAACTTTTAAGCGAAATATGGCAAAAGAAAGCAAAATCCATGAATCAACCCCATCATTTTTAAGAGTATCGGTAACATCCATTTGGTTAAACTCGGAAGAAAGTATTCATTTCTCGACAGCATAAGTTCTAGTTAAGTGGACGGCTATACATTTCTCTAAACTCACCACCCAAAAACTTCAAACTATTGTCATCTCAGTTGAAAGATGTGGTCTAAAATCAATGGTGAAGAATTTAGGAAAATATTCCAATACTTAATGCGACGAAGCATCTTTCAAACACAGATGTTTTTCGTTTCAGTCTCAGGGATGCAAGTCGGGTCAGCCTTCCTTTTTCCTTCATCTTCTACTTTGGCATAACTAAACAGACAACTTTAATATTCCACCAAGCTTTTCTTGCTTCCATCTCTTTCTTTTATGTACTGCCCTGCCCGTACTACGGCAGTCTGCTAACCCATTAACACCGAAAGTTTCCCGCAATATCTTCTTCTGATTATCCTTTTAACCAAATGTAAACAAAGAAAAATACAAAAAGAAAAGAAAAGGACATCGTTAGGAAATAGCAGACTCAAGACACAGTATAGCACTACTGATAAAAAATTTTTAACTTAAAAAAATTTTGAGTCGAAAAGAATATATTTAAAAATAAAGTTAAAAAATATGATTTAAAATATTTGAAGTATTTAATATTATTGTAAAAATATATTTTGAAAAGTTAAAATATAAAAAAATACGTTTAAAATAATAAAAATTTATAGATGCAAAAATAATAAAATTATTTTATTTAAAAGTCTACTTTATTTTTTTAACATTTTGGTTTAGGTTTTAAATTATGATTTTATACGTAAAAATTAAATTTTTTTACTCGTTTAGTATTATATTTGTAATGAAAAATAACTTTTAACTTTAAAAGTTACGTAAAAGTTAAACGAAACTTTAGAACGGGTCATAAACAATGTTTCCTTCGATGAGACAACTAATAAGAAAATTGAGGTTACAGTTGGAAGTTGGAAGTCTTTCTGGGAAAATAAGAGAAGGAAAGATACATATAACATTACTGTATAGGTTTTGTTTAAGATGGCCATACTTAGCAACTAGTAGCAAGCATTGGAATACCCAAAATCTCAAGAGTCGTAGATCTTGTCATAAAGGAAGTTGGTAATCACAATGGGTTATCAACTTACATGAAACTGTTTGGTCAATGGATGAAAGGAAGGGTAATTGGGTTAGGAAGGAGGGGAAAAACAAAGAAGCCAGCCAGCCACGCAGTTGAGGTCGGATCAGGTCAGGTGAAGTCAGATTGGTCCGGTTAATCTTTGGCGAAAAGAGGACTGACCCTGCTGCATAGCAATGCTCTGAAGCTCTGGTGGGTGGGTAAGTAAGTGGTGGGTCGCTTTGGTTAAGCTTTGGTCCGAAAAAGGAGATAATCTACGTGCTTACAGAAAGGATTTCACCATCAGCTCAGCCCATCAGTGGGCCGTTCTCGGTTCACATTTTGTGTCAGTCTCTGCCGCTGCGTTCTGACTCTTTTTTTTTCTTTTGTGTCAGTGTCAGTCACCACCAAAAACATCTGAAAGCCTTCACCTCACACTTTGAACAAATGTTAAAGGAGGAAATCAGATATCCTCCACCTACGCTGTCGTTTCAGACGTAATTAAATAACTAATCCCTTCGAAAGACTTCGATCACCATTCCACTTTCCACGTCTGAATGTTTTTGTATTTGACATATCATTTCGGCCCAATCTGGATTGCAGCATTCCATCGTCAATGTTTTATCCCCGTTTGCTGCGTTTTTAGGTAAAAGAAACTTTTTTTTTCTCTAGAAAAAGATCAGATCAGACCACTCCCTCACATTTGTCTTCATAACATCCTAAGCTGAAGTACATGGTCGGGTGAGTCAATGTTCTTTGGTTCTTCAAATTATACAAACTAAAGTAGAAATCCGTTTCCAGCTCATAAAAAAAACTTAAGGCTTTTATAGAACAGTGGAGGGTGGAATATTAATGCTGATTTTCTTTCCCACGCATCCAAGAGCCCCCAACATGGAGAACGAATCTTAAATAAAAACCCCGGGGAACGGACGCATCATCTACAAATTAAACGTTATCTATGACCCACACTACAATTAAAATCAAGTAACTCCAAAATCCTGTTTGCTCGATCTCAATCCTCATCATCATCAAGCGCAGCACCTCCATTACGGTTCTCTTCTCTAATTTCACCATCACTATCCAGTAGCTCAGCCGAATTCTCTCTTCCAGGACTGGACTCTGGTCCCCTTTGCAATGGTTCATCATCATCAGATTCTGACCACGCCCGCCTCCTCCTTCCTGCAGCTGATGAAGGCACACCAGCCTTCACAAAGAAAAACAAACGGGGTAACATCTCAGGCAACAAAGAATAAAAAAATTTGCATCATATATCATCCCACAGTATTCTTCACATCAACAATCTGTACACTGTTCCTCTGCATGTTACAAGTTTGGCTGAAATAACATCTATGTTATCGGACTTAGGTACGAGTGTCCGATACGAGTATATGTTCGATACGAATATGTTCAATTTTTTTTAAGTGTTCCCATGTATTTGGAAGGTCATATCCCCGTACTCAAGTCGAAATGTGTTGGACATAAGTACTTCAAGAAAAATAAAAGGTTGAAGCAACAGAGAGTAACATACTAACCGGGAACAAGCTGACACAATGGGTGTGCAGCATGCTAAAAAGAATCATTTCTTTGAAACTTCCTTTAGCAACCTAAAGAAGCTAGAGCAATTCATCTAAAAACTACAGCTCGTTTATCTACTGTCGTTGTTAGTTAGGCCAGATAAATAGTCACGGCAGAAAATGCCCACGACCATTTCAAATGCTACTGCATATCAAATAATTCAATTTACTAGAAGCCACAAGCATTGACAAAATGCATTTAGATCCTAAAATAAAATGTCAGATGCCAGTAAAAGAATTATAGTAAAAATGTTACCACCTCATCCTCCAGGTCAGAATCTTCTAATCCAGCTGCAGCAAGAAGATCCTGAGCATTTTCTCCATTGTCATCCTCCTGATTATTCATCTTAGTTGTGGATTCCGGATAGTTCCTGTTGGCATCTTCATCTTCCAATTCCTCCCTATCATCAATCATGTCAGGTTCCTCATCATCTCTCTCATAACGTGATTTGTTCTTATCCTTCTTTCTCCTCTTTCCACCTTTTCTTCTCCTCTTCTCACCATGGCCACCCTCTTCATCATCAATTTCAGACCTTTCCCTTCGCTTGGATGAAGGGGCGCTACTCTTCCATTGCTCCTGGAGACGGCGGCAGACAAACAAATCATAATCAAAATGACAAAGCCCAAATATTAGAGAACTAAATAAAGCTCTTTGAAAGCAGATTTTAATGAACCCTAGACAGTGTTAGTGGCTGGATTGTCAGGTAGATATAATATCTAACAAAGGTGCAAGAAATCTATAACAAGTTTATGCATCCATGAGACAGACAACTACGCCATAAGATTTCCACATGTAACAAGTAGCATTACTGCTCAAGTTTGAGCGTCTCTATAGCAAAAGAAAAAAAAAAAGAAACGAAAAAAAAAGTTCTTCCAACAAGAACTTTATTTCTGATGAACAAAATACAAAATATGATGGACCTTTTACTGCAATCTCCTGACCGATCGGCAGAACCAGAAAAAGGAGAGAAGGAATAAGTTCTGAACGCTGATTGGCTCCTTTTTATTAGTTTTACCATGTTACTAACTTCTGGAAGCAATAAAATGATATTGGCTAATCAAATAGCACTAAAGTCGGCAATTTTTATTATATCTGCCATAGTTAGAAATCTTGCCTGTACACGCCTAAAATGTTCCTCTGCCTGCTGGAGCCTTTTCTGCTCATCTTCTTGTTTTCTTCTCTCCAACTGTTTTGCAAAAAAAGGAATAAAGCAAATATAAGCTACTCATCTTCAAACAGAAAAACATTCACATCACAATAATCATAGATGTACAAAAGAATAAAGCAAGTTTACACATGCAGACCAGATATTTTCTTTGCTCTTCCGCCTTACGACGGGCTTCCTCAGCCAATGCAAGCTGACGAGCTGCTTCTTGTTTCTGCCTGTTCTGCTGCTCTTCACGCTCAGCTGCTTCACGGTGAACTTTTGCAGCTTCAAGCAAGTGTTTGCAATACTCAACATGGGTGTTAATCTTCTTCTCATCAAACCCATGAAGATGAAGGTTGGATGCAGCAGATAATTGACTAAATATACGAACAGCATTCTCTAGCTCAGCAACTGTTGAACGTACCTATAACAAGGTGAAAAGGGAAGCTGATTAGAGGCATATCAATCTCTCTTCATCCATTGCATCCAGTTGTAAATAACAATATCATTCCAACAGATCTCCACTCATGAATGAAATGGATCAGACTAGCCTCATTTCAAGTACAACAGGATAACTGAAGAAAATTGCAATTCACAATTTCACCCAATTTGAACTGCATCTTATAAAACACCCAAATTCCTGGTAGCATTAAACCTACTACACCTCATCAATGCAGATCCTTTAATAGGCAGAACCAAATTGCAAATATCTTACCAGCTTTTATCAACATATCTTTAACACTACAAAGAATATCTACGTCTATACTTTCTTACAAGGCTTCTATCAGTCACATAATTAGAAATTAGTGTTAAAGGGAGACAGGGACCACTTCCAATTACTCACTAGCCATTTCTATTACCGTCCTTACTTCTAATCTAAATAATGCATACACAACTGTTGTTTAAAGATACGAGTCATGCACTGCACAGCCATGTCATAAGAAACTTTCCCCAGGGGTTTAGTATTGGAGAAAGAAATAAAAAAAGAAGAAAATTGATATGACTTTGATGACAACCTCATCCGCAGTCCTCTTTTCCTTCTGTAGTGTTGATGTCGAGAATTTCTGCATTGCTACTCCTGCATCAAACCTTAGTGTGTAATTTGAAGGAGCTAAGTGGATGGCTCTCAATAGAGTTTTCTTGCACTCTTGCCATTGTTCAGCTTCATAATGAGTCCTAGCTAGGTAGAGCAGAATTTGAGAGTCTGTATTGTAATAGAACTTCCGCAAGCAATTTTGATACTGCAAGATGGCTAGTATTATCGATTCAAATCGTGCAAAAGACTAATGTAAGAAAGGAAAGACAGCATTTTAAATCATTAACTCACCATTTTTACAGCCAAAGCAAAATTTCCTTGAGCAAAGAAAATATGAGCCAAATTTACCCATACATCTGGCATTTGGACAAAAACACTCCCACTTGCACCTTCTTGAACCTAAAAAAACTATAACTAGATCACAAACATCTTTTTTTTTTCTCTCTCTTTTGCAATACACAAACTTTTAAGTTTTATGTTACATTTATAAAGATGAGACAAACTACAAGCCCAAACCTGAGTAAATATATCTTTCGAAACATCAAACTGGCCTTTTTCTGCCAATACTACTCCAGCACCATTAGCAGCATATAAATTATCTGTATGCTGAACAAGGACCTGTAAAGTATGTGGACGCACCAGTAGGAGCCAAAATTATTCAGAGCACGTTGTCAGAATATAAAATATTAGCACAATGCAAAATGAAAAAAATAGGGGATTTAAAGATGAATCTCTGTCAGGACAAGGATATCAGAAGTTTTAGATCCATAGACTCTCTTCCTTCTCAATGCAAAATGACTATATAGTTTAAAGAAGAAAACCAGTATTACAAAGGAACTCCATCAGTCAGAAAATTTTACATATTCTCATCATTTTGGCATTTTATTTAATAGACTACTATAAATTTTCTTTTTGTTTCCATCAAAAAGGTGTTTCTAAAGCTCTATAATGAGTAACATCTCCTCTATCTCATTGGTTTTGCCCAAAAAAAAAAAAAAAAAAGCCAATTGCAATGATATGTATTGGAGATGTCTCTCTGAATTGATTGTTGGAGCATTCAACATAGAGTTAACCTGTAGTTGGAAAGGTCTGAGGTACTACACTTACATGAGATACCTTATAGTGCACGATAGTTACTGTCTTATCCATTAATACAGTTCAGATAATTGTTACTGGTTATCAGCTGCCATTAACCTCAAACTGAACACCAAATTGTTGCTGGTAAAATAACATCTTAAACGAACAATATTCCATTATATGGATTAACAAATCTATTCTGGTAACTATAATTGGAATAAATGCATAATATGCAACAAAATTTCTTCAGAAATTTGAAGACATCAGAATCTTTAGTATAATAATATGTTAATAAAAAGTACTGCAAAATGGCTCTTAAGAGAAAGTGAAAAATAAAACCATACTCTTGTATACAGTTCCTTGGCTTTTTCCAAATGGGTTGCTTCCAACTTAGGATTTCTTTTCTCATTGCGAATTGCTGCAAAGTAGTTCCAGTTCCCCTTAAAAAAAAAAAAATTAAATAAGCATATCAGATTGAAATATGGTTTTGATAAAAACGCTAACACCGAAAGAGCAAGCAGAAACAAAAACAATGAAAAAGACTTTCATACTGATTATTAGATGCAAACAAGTAAATTTAAACCAAGGAAAAGCATTACCAGCAGTTATTGGAGAAATACATGTCATTGTTGAGAATGGAGTAAAATAATGGTGTGGCGAATTAATAATAGAAGAGGAATTTTGTTAAAAAATACATAAAATGAATGCTTACGCACCAGAGAAAGAATAGCATAAGAATCCTTCCCCTCGGTTGCATCACTAGCAGAACGAAATGTTTCCTTAGCTTTAACCCAGTCATCATTCTTAAGCTCCAAGTCACCAAGCATAGATAATGCATTCGGGCATTTGTCATTCACCTTTAGTGCCTCATTAACCTATAATTATAAAGGTTGGAATAATTATGAATAATTATCAGACAAACATGTGTAAAATAAGATAAGAAAATAGCAGCTGGGATCTTTAGGGTTAATAGCAACCAGTTCAATGCTTAATTGAAGATTATTTCGAGCTTTTGCTATGGCAGCGAGCCTCAGATGAGCATCAATGTAGTCAGGATACTGTCAAGGAGTAAAGGAACAAACTCATTAAACAAAATAGAGTGCATACAAACCAACAAAGCAAAGGAAGAACAAGAAAAAGGAGAAAGAAAAATAAAAGATGATCAGAGAAAGCGAAAAATATGGCAATTGTTCAACCAATGAGGTAATTCAAATAATCAAGAAGTCAAAAATCTATAACAATTTGGAGATATACCAAAGAAAAAGGATAACAACAGGCTCATTACTTAATGGGAGATATTTTGAGTCAGCGAACATGCACAAAAACAAATGCACCTGGAATTGAGGGGGGGAAGTAGATTGACAACAAATCAATGTAGGTCTCAAATAACGTGCAACATAATATGTATAGTTTTAAGTCACGCCTGAAACAGTGGTAAATTTGAACCGCAACAAATCAGCTTAGTCATTAAGTCAATTATCAAGCAGGACCAAAAATGAGATTTCCCTTTATTCATTGGATTCCTTATAAATCCACTACAACTAGTCAAATAAATGCTTTTGTCCAACAACTGTTTCCATGTGCAACTTATCCTCTGTGCAGAAAGGTATTTAAGTATAAAACAGAAGTTCAGAGAAATGCACATTTGCTCATACCTTGAACAATATCAGGCGATACAATAAGTTTGCAGTTCCTGTGTTATGCAGCTGTTCATGTAATCTGGCAAGGTTAAATACAACTGTTACTTTATTCCATGGTAGTTCCACAGAAAGACCATCTTCCTCAAGTCGATGAAATAATCGCATATCCTTGTAGTCATGGATAGGTGCACTGGCTTCAATAACATAGGATTTTGGCTTATTCCCAGTTAAAGCAAGCCATACACCATCTCCCAGAGCCTTGTTGAAACTTTCCAAGGCAAGCTGTAAAATATGAAACATCAACTGCTATACGTAAAGAAAGGGTAGGCCAGTTTAAGATTGTGAAAATGTTAATTGCTATTTAACAATAATTTGATTTGCAAGACAACAGATACACGTTGAATAGCAGCATAAACAAATATGTACACAATAAACTGACTATCATGGAATGAGCCATAAGAAACTGCACAAACCTCAAGCTCTTCCCTTTCAAAATGTAGAACGCCAATATTGTTGAGCACTTCTACCGGCACAGCTTGACCTCCCTTTTCCAGAAGATTTCGTGCCTTCACAAATATTTTGATTTTTTATTTTTTTTAAAGAAAAATAGTAGATAGATAAGATAGCACTGGAACTTTATATTTATGCAGAAGCAGGAATATCAAGAATTAGGCACAAATTCATGAGAAGGAAGCCCCTACTGTTTTGAAGGCATCGAGAGCGGCTCCTGTGTCAGATGAAATTAACAACTCCCCTAGATCAAGAAATGCCTGGGTAAAAGTCAGAATTAGAAACTGTGTTACCAAAAAATACTAAAGTCTAACTAAAACACATTCAATCTAGTAACGATGAAACTGCCTTAAAGTACAATGACAAGATAAGAGAATGTAAAAATGCCAAATCCTAATATCCACCAGCTTCTCCCTGAACATTTAGGTCAATCTTTCAAGAAATTTTCTGTTGAACCATTTGAATAAAATAGTACACTTCAATGTCTGAAACATAGTCCACTGACATACAACTAAAATATTAAAGAATATAAAATTACCTGGGCGTCACGTGGATCAATTTTTGTAGCCTTTCTCATAAATTCTTGGGCCTTTTCAACCTGACCAAGCTGAACGTATATGTGCCCAAGTGCCTATAGGAAACAATAAAATACAAAAAGGAAAACCCTCAAGCAGCAAAACACTATAATGAGTGAAAATAAAAAACAATGCCATTTTTACTCACCTTCAATGTCTCACAATTATCAGGGTAAACCTCTAAAACTTTTTCAAAGTTTGAAAGCGCACTCCTAAAATCTCCTGACTTAAGTTTCACTTGTCCCAAGCCTGTTGCAACAAAATCAAATTAATGGACAAATGACAGTCCGTAAATAACATTGTTATAATCATTACTCTTGAAAATTTGACGTGAATCATTTGGTCATAATCATCCAGTCTCACTCATCATTAAATGCCAGAAATTACACTTTCCATCCATTGAATTTGTAATTTCCATGCCTAAAAATTGTCACATTCAAACTGACAACATGAACAAGGAAAGAGGTATTACTTACTAGTTAATTGAAACCTGTGATAATCAAATTCAAACTAAAACTAAGATTAAAAATCCAGTTGCATGGTGCACGAAATTAGTTGAATATTTGAACTCGAAAGTATCTCAAATGTGTTTCTTACCATAGTAAGGAAATACAAATTCATGGGGCTTATTGATTTCCTTGATGGATGCCATGTAATAGAACCCAGCTTTTTCATAGTCCCCCTACACTAAGAGGAAATAATATTGCTCCCATCAGTAATTTTAAAAATCAAAATCATCACAGTTTGACAAGCATGACTAATTCAGCCAGCTTAAAATCAAAGTGTTAGATTGCAGACACAAGGCATCATCAACATTTACATTCACCTATTTGAGATTCTGAGAATACTAGGTAGACAAATATAATAACATTATATTTATTCCAAGTTAAGTTGGCAATTTATCCATCTAGCAGAACTTCAATAGTGGATAAAGGAAGAAACAATCTTATTTATCACACTGAACAGCCACATGATCGCTAATATAAGAGTAAACATGGATGGTGACTCATGTGGGAAGGAAGGAATTACTTAGATAGCTTATCTTATTCACCCGATAACAACAACTATTTTCTTGTAATACAAAATCAGATCAAAAGGGGAAAAGAAAGATCAGCTAAGGCATTTTCTGTTTTGCTATCAAATTTCCACATCTTTCATCTCAAAGTAGAAAAAAAAAAATTAATAAGGTCTATTAGAAATATAGAAATAAAGGGATGGTATTTGGACCTTGCTATGATAAGAGCGTGCTAGATTATAGTAGGAATGTGATTTTGTTGGTCCATGATTGGTGACAGCAAGAGCTGTTTCAGTCAATTGCTCGACCAAAAAGTGTTGTCCAGTGAAGAAAAAGTGATTTGCTAGATAATTTAGTGCCATTGCACAATAGGGATATATCTCAAAAGCTCTACGCATTTTGTCCATGCCTTTTTGAATCCCAGCAGCTGCAACGACATAACAAAGCATCATCAATACACAGGAAAATAGAATGATACACAGACCACAGAGAATATTGTCAAAAGCAGAGTCATCATATCTCCCAGTCTACCTTCATTTGCTTGCAAATCCATGATTGCCAATGCAACAAGAGCTTCAACATTTTCCGAGTCTAACTACAAATATTAATTTTTGGACACAAAGAGAGCAATCAGCATGTCATAAATTATCGTAATCTAAGACGCAAACAACAGCAACACTTTCATAAAGAAAAGTAATGTCATTGATTGACCCAAATTACCTGTAAAACCCGCTGAAATGCTTGTCTAGCTTTTTCAAATTGACCGAGTTTATATCGACAGAGACCAATCCCAAGTCTGACAGCCCCGGGACAATTAGGATAGACTTGCAAGGCCCTCTTATAAATGTTATGTGTCATGTGAGTTAACAAACTTGTTATGATTTACATCCTCAAGTTACAAAAGCATGAAACGCTGAACAAGATTAATGTAACAGACCTTATATAACTCCAATGAATCAGAATAACGACCGCGATTGAACTCAACACATGCCTAAAGATATCCAGAAAAAGTTATTTAGAGGGGGTAAAAACAGCATGGAAACATTTTAAGCCATGCCCCGAGTTGGGTTCCCTGGGCCATTCCAGCCAGAACTTCACTTCTTCATGGAAGTCAATGAGTTAAAGTTATCATGCGCTGTTTATCAATCATTGAATGTGCCACAACTATGGTCACTAGCACAACGATATCATAAAATTGACAAATAAGAGTAGCCCTGTCTCTCTATACATGTGGTAATATCTTCAATGCAATCAACAAATATAACCACTAGCATATTACATTAATAAGAAAAAAATAAATAATTAAATACACCTGACCAAGAAGAGCAGGAACATTATCACGATCTCCTTCCAAGACAATCTTAAATGCAGCAAATGCCTGTTCAACTTCACCTTTTGCCAGGAGAAGCTGACCTGGGAGTAGTAGACGCTGATTGAAGTTAAAAGCATTTCAAACAACAAAAGTTACCCAACCAATATGAAACAATTCATGACCCTAATAGGAAGAATCAAAGGTTATCTGCAAGTGAATCATAAGTACACGCATGAACTAGACTAGACACCAGGCATAAGCTGGTAGCAATACGAAACGTAGCGAAAATATACTCCAAATTTAAACCCAGTTCAAGAGTGATCACCCAATCCCTTATCTGCGCTTGTAATTAGAACTTTAACTAGATATGCAATAACATAATAAAGCCCAAAAATGCTCACCTTTGCCAACCCAAGTTGAGGGCTCGTGCATATCAATTCTTGATGCTTTATTGTAATACTGAGTAGCCAAAATAAAATGTTCCTCTTTTTCTCTTTGTTTAGTCTCAATTTTTCCAAGGTAGCTGTAATAAGCCCCTAAAGCATTTAGGATAGCAATCCTCTCGTATCTGACATCAGCATAATATTCATCGATTTCTGCAAAAGTAAAATACTACAGTCAGACCATGCAGATAACAATTAATCAGTTATCACAAATTCAATAAAATAAATAGCATGATACTAAAATAAGCAACAGAGCATAAATACGGCAACGCATAATACCAGGACTGGATCCTTCTTCCAGAATTTGTCGAAATTGTTCTACTTTCCCTTGTTTAAAGTATTCCCTCTACAGAATTAAGGAAAAAAATAAAAATTTTAATAACACAAATTTAGAGACAATTTTACAAAACAGCTAATTTTTGAAGGAATAAAATCACATTAACGGAAAGATACGGAATAAAGAAGAAAAAAATCCCTAAAACATCACCGTAACATAATTTAGAGGATTCCACAAGTAAATACAAAAGATTTAGAAAGAATTTCTTTTTTTAAAAAAAAAAAAAAGAGCGAACCGCGATGATGAGCCAGAGATCGAGAGGAGCTTGCTCGGCTTTGAGGATATCCAGAATATCAGAAGCGTCTCGAGGCAGTTGATCCAGAGCCACCCTCACTTCCTCTTCTGAGTTTTGAACCGGTATATACACACACGCCATTGATTTCCAGATCAAGACTGGAAAATTTTCGAAGAAAAACCCACTAAAAAAATAATTCGAGATAAACCCTAGATATATACCTGCACCTCTATTTTTTTTTCCTCTCTTTTTTTTTTTTTTTTCAATTGGAGCAAATGCCTGAGCATAGGCTAAATCTTCCCGATCGTGTCCTTTTATAATATCTTTTTATTACCGTTGGCCAGGTTTATTTAGCCCTTTTTTAATTTTCGATTTTGCCCCTTCAAAGCTTTCATAAATTGATAATCTTCTTTCAACATTTTTTTTTTTTTTTAATTTTCACAATCACAAAAAAATTGAGTTAAAAACAAAAGGCCACACGTGGAGCTCCTCAGATCCAAAACGACAAACAAAGCATATTAGTCAGTTAAATAAATAATAAAGATATTATTATAATTTAATATATAATATATACTTAACTTAGCCTTGTTCTTCATGTACAGTACTAATGTGACAATTTTGTTATCTAAATTCAATCAGAAACAAACCCAATTCTTCTTGGTCTGAAAGAATAAAATTTTACCGGTTATTTTTAATTGCCCAAAATCATTAGTTTTTTTTTAATATGTTAAAGTAAATACATCAAATGAATTATAATCTGAAAACTCCGCAATTCTATTTTTCTGATTCAGAAAATAAAAGGACTTATCATTTAAAGAAATTTGTTATATATTAGATTAATGAACAATAAAAAGTTGCAACATGAAAATTTATAATTTAATTTTTTTATCGAAAATTTTTGAATATTACTACTTCTTTCTTATCAATTACATTTACTTGTCATGTAGTTAATGAAAACATTATGACTATGTTTGGTAAATGCTTTCCTAAGTTTGTTTGGTCAAGAGATTTTGATGGGAAAAATTTATTTACAGTGAGATTTTAAAAATTTTAAATTAAAATTTTTGAAATATGAAAAATAAATTTTAGATTGTTCAATTTTTTTAAATTTGTGAAATTTATAAAATTTCTTAAATTTTACTAAGATTTTAACATTTATTATATTTTATTTTTCAATGTGATTATTATTTTTCTAATTTTAAGTATAAAAAATTATTTTATTTTTTATGTTATTAAAAATATTTATATATTATTACAAATTTAATAATAATTATATCACATTTTTTTTATTTTATTTTTAATATTATTATTTTTAATTATTTTTAATTCCTTCAGATTTCTTTAATAAAAATTTTTTAAAAAATATTTATCAAAATAAAATAACAATAAATATTAATATTTTAAATTAATAAATTTTAAAAATTAGCATCTTAAAAATTTTCGTCCAAACACACTTAGGTCTTCTAATTGGCACTGGCAGCCCAAGGCAGGACTAACCGTGAACAGTCACACTAAGCGAAGTTTCACAGTGCGGGTAGAGCGTCAATGACGTCAAAGAAGGTCGTCGGAAAGCTACTCTCACTTTTTATAAACCCATGATAAGAGGTCAACCCTCTTCCTCCCCCCCTTCCTTTCTTTTTTTCTTTTTTTTTTTCTGTTTTCTAATTTGATTTATGGATTTTGAGCTATATTATTATTCGGAACAATCGTTGGCGGCCGATTTTCCCGTGATTTCCTTGTGATTTCATTTCTCAGAGCAACCCAACAAGTATTATTTCGAGTTCACAATATTGCTCTGGAAGCGGATTCTTCTATTCAGTTGATAATGGAGAAATTGCAGTCTTATAATTAAATCTATGGTTGCCCTTAATTTCGAGGTATGTGATTTCATTCCTCTTTTCAATTTGGTATTTCTGAGCAATGGTTTGTTTTCTGATATCTTCTATTTTGTAAGGGTTTCAAATTTCAATAACTAGTCAAAATTCAATTAAGTGTTGGGAAAGTCTATATTACTTGGACAACAATGTTGAATATAAGTATACCTATGATATTGATATATTAAAATTTTTGAAATCTTTTCATATACTTAGAGGATTTTTGGAAGGCCATATCGCTATATTTATATCTGAAAATGTGTTAGAAATGGATGTTGAGCATGATTACTTCAAGAAAAAGAAAAATAAAAACTTGAAGCAAAGTAAGAGGAAGTTGAACATACCCATTCTGAAATTTTGAGAGGAATATTTATGGAAGTACTGTATTATTGCTTGCCTTATACTTTGTAAACATTTTTTTTTTTTTGGGGATGCCGGTTTAGATTAATTGTTTCACTGAAGCCGTTTTAATGTTTCATTTTGATCTAAGGATGGGCAAAGTTTGTTTGTGGCTAGAGCATGCTATAGAGATTGGAAAACAAGCTGATTGTTGATTCTTCACTAAAACAAAGCCTGATTTCTAGTGGATAGATAGTGTTTCAGTATTTGCTGATCGGAAAAAGCGTGCGATTCATTGCACGTTTAGAAACTCATGCATTTGGGGTTGTCAAATGATTATGATTTTGTGTTTCATAGCAATCTGTCACCAAAGTTGTTTAGGTTATATATGTATTTATCAGAAATCTAATCAATGCAAAACTTGGTACCCTTTTTTCTGCCTGTCTCTAGGTTGAATTATCTATGATTGTTTCCCTAAATCCTTGAGAATTTGTTCACTTTTAAGCTTGACAAGAATGATAAGATGACTAGATGTCAAACTTAGTGAGTAGTGTTGTTTTGAATTGTTGAACCATAATTCATTCTAATTGAAGTCGTTTGTTCCTTTGCAGGTGGTGTATCTTCCGTTTCTTCTCTAGAGAAATCCAGACAAATCAAGGAGTTTGTTGACACTTGGCTGGATGCTGTGTCCACAAGTTCATGGCTACGCTACTTCAATGTTAAAGCGACTTAGGGTGAGTGTCAGATAGGGTAGGTGGTTAGCATACGTTTTTTAAGTTTTTTTTTTTTTCATATATTTGAAAGATCATATTTCCTTGCTCATATTTAAATACATGTCGAATATTGGGTACTTCAGGAAGAAAAAATGAGGAATACGGATTACATAGAGCCACTTTATGTATATAGAATCAAATTTCTCGGATTATGGCCTTGCAGACAAGGATGAACCTAAGAATTTTATGATGGGGTTTTGGGATAAAGATTGATCAAATTATAAATTTATTTGGGGGGCAAAATAGATTTTTACAATTTTTGAGCAAGACGATTTTTAAGAACCTAGAGAGTTTGGAGGAGCAAGGGGGTAGGGGGCGAGACCTCTGCCTGCCCACCTCCTTCAATCCGCCCCAGCTTGCAGACCACAACACACCACACAGCTGTTCAGTACGCTGATGTCATGGCTCAATTATTTACATCAGTTCAAGCAGTATAAGCTGCAAGAAACTAGTATATCGATAGTCCACCCAGAAACAGAGTGATATGCAATTTAGATGATCATGTATGCTACTCGTTGGGACTGGATTCTTTCTCAATGGTGATTTTGGCCTGTTGGGGGTTCAAGTCATTTATTTTTTGCATCATATTCTTTAACTTGTATAATTGCTTCGGTTTGTAGAAAATGGAAACAGATAAAAGTAGGTGGAAGGAGGGAGGAGAAATAGACTAGGATAAAGCTTAAAAGCGGGCATCAATGTAGAGGACTCAAGAACACAGAAACTCGTTACTGTATATGTAAGAACTTCTCATATGTTTTTCATAAATTCATTTGCTTATGCTTCCAACATTTTATTATGTAACAAATATTACTCCTAATATAACAATAATTTATTTATGAATTAATTGATTCACTTGTTATTTTGTGACTAAATCTAAAACTTTATATATGCGTGTCGTGTTCAATGTTTTTTTATATTAACTATGTAAACATAAATACAACGGAATTATTAAATATAGTAAAATTTTAAATATAAATATGATATGAGTATTAAAGTATATGTTAATCGTATTAAATATGTCATGTTTGTTACATTATTTTCATAATTATTTAACATGTTACGTCCGTGTTTTCGTATAGTTAAAAATTATCAAATCTAAAGTTGTGTATAATTTTAAATTAGTGTATACTTTTGGAACTAATGCGATAAAATATTAAAGTGTGCGTAAAAATGTGAGATTTTAAGATGATGATATGACTGAAGTTGGCTTGTTTGGGTTTCAATTTCTTCCTTCTACACATCAGACTATAGACTCCAAAAGAATTATTGGTGAATGAAATCATGTTATGATTTGGTTATATACACTAGTCGGATCCATGTGTTTGTATATCTATATTATATTTATATATATTTTTATATTATAATTATATTTAAAATATTATATATTTATAAAATTTTAGTATATTAATAATTTTAAATAAATTTATATATTTATATAATATTTATATTATTTTTTAATATTTTAAATATTTTTCTTAACAGCAATCATACTTCGAAATTGCATTAACCGATTAAAACTGTCAAATCAAATGTTGGTATCAAGGGAAGAGGGGCTCTCAATCTCATAGTCTCACTTTCTCAAGCATAACTCTTTCAAATGCGTGTTTTACCCAATGAAACCAGACAAAATAAAAATCGTGACTTGGACTTCATTTTCAGCTTTGACTTTTTCATCGTAAACAAACAAAAGCCTATGTTTATTGAATTTGTCCCGATTCTCCAAGATGCATGAACCTTGCCTCGGCAATAAATAAATAAATAATCTAATTTAATTAATACGATAAATTATATAAAATATATATTATAGAGATAAAATAATATTAATATACAAGAATTTAACTTATTATATCTGTAAACAAAAACAGATATTAAAATATAATTCTGATGTCCAACATTTAAATTATATTAATATTTAATGTTTTTGATTAAAAAATAAAAATAATAAAATATAAACTTGTTAAATCATCATATTATAACTCATATTATAACTTATAATATTATTTAATATTATTTTTTTTACTAATTAATTATTATATATATATTTTTTTGTTTTACTTCAACATCTGAAGTTAAAAAATAAATTACTTACGGCATCAACTCATTTTATATTATTATTTAATATTTTAATTTTTATAAATAATTTATAAAATATGATAATTTTTATTTAATAATGTAAAAATAAAAAAATCAATATCATCTATTTTTTGAAAAATAAAATAAAAAATCAATTATTATACAACACATGGCATAAAATTAAAAATTATTTCAATAATGTCACATGCGAACATCATATGAAAAATAATTAAAATATTACATAATACGAAAGAAAATAATATGACCATGACATTAATACAAAACCTGTTAAATTTATATTAAATAAATTTAATATAAAATTAAGAGTTATTTGAATGATAGTAATTAAACTTTAATAATTTTAGACATGGAATAAAAAATAACAAACACAATATAATACAATACAAAAGATAACATTAACACTACATTAATGTATCAAATTCTAGATTATAAAATGTAAAATAATATAAACACCGTGAATAATTAAATTTTTTTATTTAACTTGAAATAAAAAAAGAAAGACAATTGCTGGCCAAATGGGGAGAAGAGGCCTTTATTTGGGGGTAACTTCTATGTATTGTTCATGATTTATTGCTGCAAAGTTGAGTGATATAAAATATCAGTAGTGAAATCTGTTGATAAAATTTTAAATATTTAATATTAATAAATTAAAATGCAATTCTTTACAGTTTCAAACATAACAAAATGATGATATAATTAATTTATTCAATCAACAAGAATGGCAAACGCAAAATAGAAAAGCTCTTTAGTTTTAATAAACAAGTTGATTCAGAAACAAACAAATCCCACCTTAAAACAAAATGGTCGCTAGAGCATTAGCTTAGCTATTAATTATTTACTCTACAGATATTGTAGTAACTCTGTTATTGTGCAAGCCATTCCTCTCCGTCGTCAAGTGATGGGGTCAAACCGTGGAGATTTGAACCCACATTTTGTTGAGCGTTGTGGCCATGGCTGCTGCAAGTCCAATCTTGTAGCATTTCCTCGGAGAAAACGAGAGCGTGGTCGGACGAAGTTGACAAAGAATTGCTGTAATTAAGGTCACCCGGATGGGTAAAATCTTGTCTCAGAAGATCTGATAGGCAGAACTCTTCCATGTTGAAGTCGAGCATAAAATCCGACGACGAGTTGTTATCAGTCTCAGATATGGGCAAGCCATTAATCATTGTCGATGCCGATGTTTGGCTTATTGGAAGACGACAGTCCCCGACGACCATTGAAGGTTTGGTTTCCCCGTTCCTGTCAAAAGGGTTAGGTTTTTGTGGGTGAGGGTCTATGAAAGCCTTGGACTTGGAGCAACTGGTTGCCCTTGTCCGGACTACTGATGAGCCTGACTTTGAGGAAGTACCAGAAGTTGGGGCCGGTTTCGAAGCTTCTGCTGCTGGTGGTGCTGCTGAGTTTTGGTGATTTTGAACTACCTTTTTCGATAAGTTAGTGTTCCAGTAATTCTTTATTTCATTGTCTGTTCGTCCAGGAAGCCTCCCGGCTATCAAAGACCATCTACAAATCAAAATATACCAAAACACCATCGACATTTAGCTTTGAAATCAACAGTAGATTGCATGGAAAGTGCTTTATACAAATTATTAAAAGAAGAAAAAAACAAGATAGTTATGAAATAGATTAAAAAAAAAAGATCGAAAACCTATTTCCCAAGAGCTTGTGAAGTCTGATGATGAGCTCTTCCTCGTCTGCTGATATGTTTCCTCTTTTAATGTCTGGTCTCAAATAGTTCAACCATCGAAGCCTACAACTTTTCCCACATCTCTTTAAGCCTGTTATAATTAATAAACAAATAAAAAAACCGATTAATCCTACGCTTCACTCATTTCATTTTCTACTTTTTTTTTCTCAGTCCCCCTCCCCTCACCCTCCCAAAAGAATATATATATATATATATATATATATATATACACACACATATCTTACCAGCTCTTTTAGGTAGATTCCTCCATCTGCCTTCACCATGTGATTTAATGTAGTCTATAAGGATTTTGTCTTCATAAGCAGTCCAAGCACCTCTGTTGAGGCCTTCCTTAGAACAGCAAGGGCTCCTTCCCATTTGGCGCTACAGCAGTGTCGTCCTCTCCCCCCACAACACTCTGTCTGGCTGTTGGCTCAGCTTTTGAGTTATGGTTTCTGATTTTTTTCCCAAGTTTCTAATGATGCTTGATATGTCTCCCTTCGTCCAGTGGGTAATTTATAGCTGCTTTTATTTTAATACTACTTTAATTTTTTTTTTTTATTTTGTGAATCCGTAGCAAAATTAAACATAAAGTGGACAAAAAATACTAAAGTATTATTAATGGGATTATGCTTTGCATGTGTAAGAAAGAAGGGTAATAATTAATATACACAAAGCGAAATGTAGTCACACTTTTCTTCAACCCAAGTTAATTTAATTAATATACACTAAGCGAAATGTAGTCAAACTTTTCTTCAACCCAAGTTAATTTGCTTCAGCCCTTTATGATGCAACCAAGAATCTCGAATCAAACATTGCAATTGCGACAAATATATGCATGTATTATGTACAATAATCTTTCACTATATTTGTTGATCTCTTTTAACTTATTTAGTTTATCATTGCTGTGTTCTGATCTTGTTCTTTGCTTTTAATACTTATATAAATGCTTGTCTGCACATAAAATACAAATTAGGCATATGCTACGTAAATCGAATTTAAGATAAGTATTGAAAATAAATATGTTTTCAATATGGTTTGTTTATAGATTTAATCGTAATTTAAAAATCTTTTAAATTTTTTTACTCAGAAATTGGAATTATTATTTTAAAAAATTGATAATTATTTTAAAATATACTATATTATTTTATATATTATTATATTTTTATAATTGAATTTAAATAAAAAATTATTTTTATTGCATTAACAATGATTCGAGCCAACGTAAATCACTAAAATTCAAACCTAAGCTCAATCTATATGGGTGGGGCCAGATGGATTACTGGACCCTCAAACAGGTCTAGGCCAACATCAATATACTTAATTTTTAAAAAAAATTTTATACATTTAAAAGATCATAATTCTTATACTTCTATCCAAAAATATATATATAAATACATATCTTAAATATATTGGATAGATATATTTTTAAAAAATAAGAATCCAATTGCATTAGCATGCACGGATGCAACTTTTTCTCTTGCCTTGCCGAAATGAGATGAAAGTAAACCACATGCTTCTTCCAAAAAGGAAGTGCTCCCAACTTCGCTTTTTTAAAAAAGAGGAAAAAGGAAGGAAGTGTTGGGTTATTATTATTATTATTATTATTATTTTAAATGCGGGTTCAAAATAGGATGGAAATTTAGTACACTTTTTCTCCTCCACCACAAACGGCCAAAGGTCGTACATATGGCAAATATGTATAAAAAGAACCTGCATACATTTATGCATACATGTGAAAGAGCAGTTGCTTATAATAATTTTTATTAATGGCATTTCCATCGGACAATATTTATAATTAGATCAATGATGATTAACTTTTACCTATCCTCCTTTACTAATTACTCTTTGATTTGCTGTAAAAAAATTATTCTCCGTAAGTTTTATTGTATATTCTTAACTTTTTTGGCACGAAAATTTATATATTTATATATTTTATTATATATAATTATGTTTAAAATATTTTATATTTTTATAAAATTTTAAAATATTAATAATTTATATTATATAATTTTTAAAATATTTATATATTTTTATTGTATTAATATTATTTTTATATTTTTTATATCATAAATATTTATGTCAGTGACAAAAGTTTTCATCACAAAAATTTAAAATCTAACCCTGCCTAACTTCAAATTGTACCGTCCGTGTCCCCATCGTTACCGCATTTGCTGCAGAACTTACCTTGCCTGATAAAGCTGACCAGTAATTTGCTATTTGTAGTCTACGATTTAAAACGAAAAGAAAAATGCACATATCTATATACATCAGTATACATATGGTTAAAAGCATGCTTTAGCTGTAACCACGGTCAATAATCTTGTGGCCTCCTTCATATAATACAACGATTCACTTCATATGCACAGTGACATATTGAGAACTTTTGAAAAGGAATATTCAAATTTTTTTGTTCATTACATATTGTATATATTTTCTATCTTCTTTCTAATAAGCTTGCTTCGATGTAAAATCTATGAATCAAATTATTCAATTGATTCTACTCTAATTAGAACGGATTCAAGATATGGTTTTTATAATCGGAACCGGCTCTACCTTGAGGAGTTCACACCCATCAATTTTCAAACAACGTATGAACAACAAAAAGAATGACATGTTTGAGGCGTGTGAGTACACGAAGAGAAATTTGCAAATAAGTACACATTTTTCTTTAGTTAACAGGGAATATGCATGCATGGGCTATAGCAAATGGTAATTTTTTTTTCCTTTCAAATATATATATATATATATATATATATATAATTGATTTAAGAATTTGAAAGTAGTAGATTAGAAGTGTCCACGGCCGAAAAAAAATTTGAAATATTTATGTAGGTTCATTTTTGGCTTAACCTAGCCCTTTTATTTAAGTTCATTTCATTGTTCGTCAGATTAAAAAAAATTATTTATATTAATTTTTTTATTTTATAATTAAATTTAAATAAAATATATTATTTTAATATAAAATATTGTTTTAGACTGAGATAACCCTAAATATAAAAAATATAAGCTCAAACCTTGACCTAATCAAACGGGACGAATTACTCGACTCATAAACGGGTTTATAAGAGATAGAATCATTAAAATCAAAAATTTAATATTGATAAATAATCTTGTAGGTACATATTTAAATAATTGAATATATATTTTTATAATAAAATTTAAAAAAAAAAAGTTACCGTCAAAATATATCATAAACTTTAAAAAAATTAACAATTATATTTAAAAATTAATCATTAAATAAAATTATGAATAAAATTCAAATTTTAATATCACTTAAATTCAACTTAAATTAACCACCGATATAGTTGAATATGTATTTATTCTGATTTGACAGGAGAAATAACCATACTTTACCGTCTATTAATGTGGACCGGAAGCTCTTTCCAACTTTAAATGTGTATTCCAACATATCCCTTGATAGATTCTGTTCCCTTCGTTGTTTGCCTATTATTAGTTGCAATACGTACACGCAGCAACCTTCTTTTTTTTCCCTTTTTTTTTTTCTGTTAGATTTCCTCTATTATTTGATCATTGGCAAAGTTAAACCAAAACATATTGGCTTTCTCATCAACCTTGAAAAAAAAAAATTAATGGACGTCTTAGCAAAAAGAAAAAAAAAACCACATGGTATCTAATCTCAATTACATCATTATTCACTTACAATCAGCTGATCAAAGTAAAAATTAAAGAAAGGTTGATGATTAAAAATTAAATTTTATAATTGGATGGGTCAAATTGAAAAAAAAAAAAAATCGACCAAAATTGGATGACCCATCATGTACTTTATTGCTCTTTCCTTTTCTTTGAAAAATAGTTTCATTTCTCGATTAAGGTATGCATACATCTTTCTATTTCAGTTTAATTATTGATAGTCTTAAGTAAATGATGACACATTATTTGAATATTTCAGCTTATATTATACTGATAAGTTTAAACAAATAACTCAAATTAATTCTAAAATTATTGAAGACTTTGAGTTAGATCCAATTAATTATCATACGTGTAAATGACCGACATTAGGTAATTAAGTTGGAAGTTGGAAGGCTACCAAAATCCTTTCTGAAGCTTTAAATGAGTTTACTTTTCTTCTCTTTCTTTTTCAATTGAATTGAGACGATCATGTATCGAAGTTTAATGAGTTGATATTTAACTTTATGCTTTTACCACCTGAAAAATTAAATCATTGCCAACCTCGTTAACCCTAGTAATTAGGGCGACTACAATTATTGATTTTTTTTTCTTTTTTTTTTCTCTCATTGAAGAATTGCCTTCGTGGTTTGTGTTTCTCTGGTTCTGATGGACACTTCTCCCTCTCCATCAACTTTTTAATATGTTCCATCAAAACTATTAAGCCAAAACTCGATCAATTATTACAAAGCAAAATTATATAATAAAATTATTTATATAAAAAATAATTATTTCATATGATTTTGACAATCAATTTATCTAATTTTATGAGAAAAAAATAATTCATTAATACAAAACACTTACATTCATGTCACCACTTATATGTAATTCAATTTATAATTTCAATTCAAATATCAAAAAATTATGATCAAAGTCACATTTACGAAACTCTTATTCGGTTCCAAATAATAGCAAACCACATATTCACACCTTTGAAGATTTTTCCTTTAACCCACAAAGTGTTTATGCATTTCAATCCTTTAATATTCTATAATTTTACTTAATATATTTCTCTCCTACCTCACCATAAGAAGGCTCTCACTGTTTATGAATTCGTTGATTTATCCATCAATTAAACTTGCCCACTAACTTACTTAAAATTCTCTTTACATCTACAATCACTATTACTAATAAATACTATTATTAAGATATTTATTACTACATAAACTTTTTTAATTAAGTATTAACTATTATTAAGATATATACCAATGTTTTTGCTTGATCGATGAAATGTAAAATAAATCTAGATATGTAATTTATACTTTAATGTGTAGCTGGCCAGCAGCCACCACGTCCATGTCGGGCAAGAGGCAAAAGACAAAGAAAATTAAGGGTCCACAACCATGAACAATCGCAAAGCTGTTCAATATTCTTGACCGAAGGGGGCAAAAAATTGGCATACTCGAAAGCAAAGATCCCCGTCGATAGGGGAGATGATCAGTAGCTGCCACGTGAAGCCCATGACTTTTGGTCAACTGTTTTTGTACTTGTTGAAACCTTACTGGCATTATTCAAAAAAAAAAAATTATATTACACAAAAATCCATATATATATAATTTAAAATTTAATTTAGTTAATTTTTATTATCACTTTTAAAACATTAGATTTTGAAAAACCAATGGATGAAATTTCTTTTTTTAATTGTTTTAAAAATAATATATTAAAATTTAAAAAAATGATATTTTTTAAATAAAAACAAGAAATTATTTTTTTCAAATAAGAAAATGTGTAATTTTTTAAATAAAAAAATTAAATAATAAATTATTATTTTAAAAGAAATGATATAGATAACTTAATTTTATATTTTATTCTAAGAATTTTATTTAAGCTTTTTTATAATATTTTTAATTGAATTAGTGTCACTTGATTTATAACATCAACTCAATTATAAATTTTATATTAATAAAATATATAAATTTAAACTTTAAATCTTAACAACTGAATTCTCTTTATCTATATTAAATCATAACCTCCTTTATATATATATATATATATATACATTCAAAATTGGTTTTTCTTTCAAATCAATTTTTGTAATATAATATAAATATCTTTTCTTTTAGCTTTTAAAAAGGTCGTAGTAAGACTGTTATGCGAATGATTCTCATGTGTAAATACTGTTGTTCGGATATAAAATTGATTGATTGAGATAGAGATCTCATCTAGACTACAGAAATTTGACCAATCGATATAATAATTATATAAAATTATTGGTTAAAGAAAAAAATAATTGTATAAAGTAGGCATAGGTTGTGGGAATCAAACACTAAGGAGGCAAAGCCGAGGTGCAGTAACCATAAGCTTGGAGGGAAGCACGACAAAATGATGTAGAAGCCAGCAATTAGCAGCTAGGAAAGGAAAGGAAAGCATCCGAAGAGGGCAAAGAAAGTGACAATCATGTGAATTTTAAAGGTACTGACTCAAAGTAGAGAGTAGAGCTGTAGGGCCAGGCAACCACCCCACCCGGCCTAATAAAGGTCACGTCGGAGCTGTAGGCCAAGCCAAGAGAGTAGTGGGGCTCAATTCCAGAGTGAACGGCGGGTGAAGAAATCGTACAAACGTGAAATTTCAGAGAACAGTTGACACAGCAAAATGATCCTGTTCATGCATGCGCGGCTTTCAGATAGGCTTATTCTACATTAATAAAGTCTAGCTTGGAAATTGGCATTATTAGGTTGAAAATTCGCCGTTCGAAAAGTTAAAGAGTTAGAAAATATAATTCAAATATATTTGATTATGGGGTCGACTAATATTAAATTTCATTTCTTTTTCTAAGACACATTCTCTCATAATCTATGCAAATAGAATTCTAAGAATAAAAAGTATCCAGGCCGTAAAATTATGAAATACAAAGGTTATTATGACAACATTTGACTCAACGTTTTCCTGCTTCGATGCTTTGGTCTTTCTTTATATTGGGCCTCATATATCAAGGTGCTTGGCTTCTAAACTAAACCATCAAGATTTATTTTTGTTATTTTCGCATGAGGATATATATAGCTTTAAGTCAATAATATGATTCTAACTAACATTGAAATTACAGCTTTACCTAATGATGGTGTAGCGCTAATTAGCCAGACAGTTAATTCTTATTACACACTCAACTATGAAATTACTAACTAAATTTGGTTGGCTTTAACTAATTCAGCCACTCATCTTCTAGATTCAGATAGGATGCTAGACTTCGGAAATCCATGGCTTCAGTTGTTTGGAAAAGCCCAGTATCAGACCTCAAGTTATCTGCAGAACTTGCTGCTTCATCCACTGAACTGTAAAGCTCAACTTCACCAATCAAGTTGAAACCATTGTCGTATTCCCCATTCTTCACCACGTTGTCCACATTTTCATTAACCCGTTGAATTTGATGGAAGTCTGAGACTGGTTCGTCGGGTGCAAGAAGTCCGTTGATGTCGAAGTCCATCAAGAAATCGATCGAATTATCCTCATGGATAGCCGAAGAAGACGGGGTCTCAGTAGGAGTGATAGTTTCAGATTTGGGGCCTAAAATATTATTGGTTTCGGCTGTCAGCTGATAATTATTTAACAGCCTTGGGATAACAACATTGACAGCCCTGGTGCACTTCACTGCTTTGGTTCGAATCACCTTGTGTTCATCATTCATGGATGATTTGATGCATCCCAGTTTTCTCAGCTTAGCTTGGCCACTCTTGGGAGAAGAAATCTTCTGGCCTTGCAATCTCCTACTCAAATTTGTGTTCCAGTAGTTTTTGATTTCATTGTCTGTTCGCCCCGGCAATCTTCCGGCGATAAGCGACCACCTAAAAGCATCCGGAAATAAAATCAATCAGCCCACACTTAAATCTAACACTTCAACTATAGTTTCGACATGGCAAATAATTATGAAATAATGCAAGGATTAAACCAAAAAAAAAAAAACGACTGATTGAATTGCAGCAATCTCTGACGATTAGCCATAGCCTTTCCAAATGAAGTTTAAAGTCATAATCAAGGGGTACCGGTGGGTCAGGGTTCCTTAATTTCTCATTGCAACATTAATTAGTCTTGGTTACAGGTAGAAAATTGAGATTAGCCATTAAAACAACTGAGAAATTTGACATCAATGGTGACACCCATCAATAGAAATTCATTCATTAATCTTTGATCAAGGACATATTTTTTTTAATTCACTGTTTCACCGACATCGAGTACCGATCATAAGTCTTCCAAGACCACGGTTTTTCTAAATATTATATGTTGATTTCTTTAATCTTAAAGGTGGAAATTATTTATCTACTCTAAAAAAAATATTTGATTTACCTGTTACCAAGGAGCTTGTGTAGTCTAATAATAAGCTCTTCTTCTTCGATTGAGATGTTTCCTCTTTTAATATCTGGCCTGAGATAATTCAGCCACCGGAGTCGGCAACTCTTCCCACATCGCTGCAGCCCTGCATTAAAACATACAAAAACTCAAGCACTTTCATTACAAGGATTACATGAAAATGAATTCAAAAGAAAGCCACCAAAAAAATAAAAAAAAATCTAAATAAGGAAAACAAAGCTTGCAATTCAGTATATTAATAGTACCAGCTCTTTGAGGAAGGTCTCGCCATTTGCCTTCGCCATGGATTTTGATGTAGTCTGTGAGTATTTTGTCTTCCATGGCTGACCATGCCCCTCTATTTAGCCCTTCTTTGGCACAACAAGGCCTCCTTCCCATTTACGTTAAACCTTGCTTGCTTAACTGCGGTAGCTGCTGAGCTGATCTCTCACTCCCTCTTTCAGCAATTAAGTTTGGGTTCTTTCACGACTTATTGTT
>JBBYHM010032470.1:0-11516 GCA_038381775.1 Adansonia rubrostipa
ATGAATAGTAAAAATTTCACACTTTGGCATAAAGCTATGATAAAAGAGATGGAACCAATGGCCAATAATCCAATCTAATAACTCATTGAATTGTCTTTTGGTAATTTTAAACGATATAAGGTTAAACTAATGGTCAAAGGTTTCACTCAAAGAAGGTATTGATTACCATGAAACTTTCTCTCTAGTTTTTTATGAAAGTTTCATTAAGAATTACCATAGCTTTTGTAGCTTATTTTTTATTAAGAGTTACAATAAATGGTAGTGAAAACAACTTGCTTGAATAGGGATCTTGAGAAGAGGTATACATGATTCTACCTGAAGGTTTCTTTGAAACATCAATGTATAGACTAAAACAACCATCCCACCAATGGTGTGTAAAGTTTAACATTTACTAAAATTGTTGTTCATCATTGTTTATACCTTAAAGTAGTAAGAGTAAACTCATAATTTTAGTCCCATATGTTGGTGATTTTCTCTGTACAAGAAGTGATTTAGCTTTGTTGCATGAGATAAAGATTTTCTGTCTCAAAACTTGATATGAAGAATTTGAGTGAAACTTCATATGTCATAGGCATACAGATTCATAGAAATATGTCTGAAAAGACATTAAGTCTATCTTAAGAATCTTATATCAAGATAGTTCTGGGAAAAATTAAGATGCAAAGCTATTCACTTATAAAGATGTTTCAATCTAAGCCAAAATCTCCAAATAATTTGGAAAAAAGAGCATATGAAAGCATTAAATGTGCATATAGTATTATGAGCCTTATGTATGATTAGGTTTATATGAAAATTGATGTAAGGTTTAAAGTAGAAGTGCTTGGCAGATATTAAAGTAATTCTGGCCTTAGACTATGAAAGCTGTGAAAGGAATTATGTTATAAAGTAATATCAGAGGTAATAAGATTGAGATATTTTATCTCTAGTTTGAGAGTTGTCAACAAAGCCATTAAAGATCTATTGTTACAACTCTTATGCAACATGTTTTTCTAAGAATAATAAAAGTGGGAGTCACAATAAGCAAATAGATATAAAGTATCTTGTTGTTGGAAATTCTAAAAAGAAGCAAGAAATGGATATCCAACAAATCAGTACAAATTTAATGATAGCCGATCCCATGACTAAAGCATTTTCTACAAAATAGTTTAACATTCATGTGGATCATATGTGGCTAAGTAAATTTTGTCAAGATGTATTTTGGCTTCTTTGATTGTGTTAATTTCATATTCTTAGAGTTTATAGACATGTTTTAGTTTGTGCACATAAAATTTAAATTTCAAGTGGACCTTGAATAATTATAGAAAATTCATTCATAAAGTATTATCTCATAAAGTGCTATTTTAGAGATGATCATGCATTGTAATACATGGAAGGAATATTTATTTTAGAATGTTACCGCCATGATTCATGCTATGTGAATCTTTAATTGAATGGGAGTTACACTAGAGAAACTTATGGCCATGTTAAAGTTTTGGATTTAATTATCACCTATTCGAGTTATTGGTTTATCATATGGGCCAAGTGAGAGAATGTTGGGCTTTATGTAGCCCACATGATAATTAAGTGGGCCGAGATTAATATTTAATTAATATTAAAGTGATATTATCTAGCAAATCCTATTAAGATTAACTACTTTAGTGGTAAGAGTTAAACTCTACTTTAGTAACTAATTAGAATATAGATTTATTGATGGTAAGATACAACTCTAATTAGTTTTCTAGTATAGATCCCTAGTTTAGTCTATATAAATTACCTGTGCACCATCATAAGGTAATATCAAGAAATAAGGAAATAGACTAGAAGGCTTATATGGGTGTTCTCTTCATATACTTGGAGCGAGGTTGCGTTCTTGATCAACAATGGCTGGATGTACATTTTTTTATTTAAATTATTACATGCACATGTTGAACAAAATAGCAATATTACAAACAATAATCATCGCCAGTCATAATGATGTTCGTAAGTTGATTATTGGCACTTCAAGAATACCGACAATATTATGATTTGACATTAGTAACATTTATTTCCAACATGCATCACTCGATATAATTTTCTTGTCATCTATTATTTAGTATAGTTAAAAAATGTAATATATTTATATTTATAATTCGTATCTTTTCAATATTACAGTCTTTGCAAATTAAAATAAAAATATAATTAAAATCTAAACATGATAAATGATCAATAAATATATTTTATTTGACTCATATCTCGCATTTTCTATTATTTTATTTTTATTTTAAAATGATTTATTTTTGTGAACAAGAATGAACAATTATCATTTTCCTTTCTTTTTTCTCTTACTCTTTCCTAACCAACACACTTCAATTTCATTTTTTTATACACTTTTTCACCATCTTCTATATGTTCATTCTTCCAATTCTTCACTCACTCTATCAAGTATGCTCTTTAAATAAAACATCTTCAATATATATTGCGTTTGGAGTAGAAAAATCAATTTTTGGGCATAAAAGAATTGAAAATCAATAATTGGATCCTTAAAATTGATCATCATGATGAAAACCCAGAGAAAAGTTACTATAACCTTCTTGTTGCTTTAGTCCCAATGGTGAGCATTTTAGGACCATTTTTTAAATTATAAAAATATTAAATATTAATTATATAAACTTTTTACATAGTTAAATAATAAATTGTGATAAAGTAACACAAAATAGTCATTACATTTTTATTGTCTTCGCATAATTTATTTACTGATTTACATAAATTTTCACAAAAGATGAGAAAAATGATAATACCAATTTTATTATGTTTACATAAAGTTTTTACCAGTTATATAATATTAAGATAAGATAATACAAAAAATTATTCTAACTTTTATTATGTTTACATTTTTTCTTAAGAAAGTACTTTTTTCATTACTTTCCTTATAGGATGTACATAGTAAATATGTTACAATTTTTTGTTATTATTATAAATTATATAATCTTTTATAGAAGATAAAATATGTACTCTTATTATGTTTACATGATTTATTAAGATAAGGTAATACTAGACTTATCCATGGGTCAGGTAGGGTTTGGATTTCCTTTTTCTTGTTTTGGGTCATCCGAGCTCGACTCAAAACAATATTTTTAAATTAAAGTAATATATTTTATTTAAATTTAATTATAAAATATATAAATATTAATATAAAAATGATTTTTAATAATAAAGTGAATAATAAATTTGGACCTATGGGTTGAACCAAATTTGGGCTTGGTCTTATAATTTAAAATTTCTTTCAGATCACAGCCCGGCTCATTGAGACTTCTAGGTAATAAAAAATAGTACTACAATTTTTATATGTTTACTTTTTATCTTAAAATAGTATGTTTATTTTCAACTTTAATTATAGAACGTATGCTAACTGTTGTTATAATTATTTTTTTTATTATGAATAACATACATTTTTACAATTATAAAATATGATGATAAAAAAAGTTTCATTACATAAAAAAAGCATAAATAAGGTAGAAAATAAAAAGAAGGTTCTTGAAGTTTCTAAACTAAAAAACTCTGATCATTGTGTTTCATAAATGGATTTATATTTAATGTATTGTTAATATATATATCTCTGTCAACAGTGAACCATATCTTTCCACCAGTTAAAAAAACATAATTACTGTATTCATTTTTAAATATTTTTAAATATTATTTGTTTGGCGATAAGGTATCATAACATTAATTATTGACATTTTATAAACCTATAATATTTGTGCATCAGATTCAAATCCTTCATAAAGTCTCAAAAAATATGTTTGACTCCCTCGTTGGCTTAAATGTTGAGGCATGGCTTCCATGTGCTTGGGTAGGCTTCAAAAATATTATTTTTTTTCATTTTCTAGTTTTTTATATTTAAAAATATTTATTGTAATTAAAAATTTTGAAAATGTATAGAAAAATCAAATTTAGAATTTTAGATTTTTCTGATGGTTGTAATGTCCACATTGCTCCTCCGTAATTGTTGCATATGCCTACATGTGCCATTAAGTTACCATTAAGCTATAAGTGGGCATCTATTTCCACATTAGAAAATCTACATCTACATCTACATCTTCATGCTATTATTTTTTAGTCCTTAGGGATTTAAGAGATGTATCTAAAATTTTAAGGGTTATTTTAGTCAAATTATTCAAGGATTTGGGTGAAATTTTTTGCACTGTTCACTATTGCAATGTGCCCCTAAAAAATCCTTGTAGAGTGGGAAATGTGCATGATTTAAAATATATGTGGGACATGATAAAATTCTTAACATGAAAGTTTCCACTCGATCGGACTCTTCCTTTATAACACTAGAGGAGGATCATTGGACGAATCGATCATCTAACTAGTCTTGGATATTCACCATGAAGTAGTCAATGCTTAGAGTCACCACCAATCATTTGGGCTAGGCGTAATTGGTTTTGAAACTGACATTTCGAGTTATAAAACTTGAAAAATTAATTCCAAGGTCTACAGGCTCCAGAGATTCATTGGCTAGATTCGAGAATTGGCTACGCTCGAGAAGCGCTAACATCTTCAAGATGCCCAAAATTGATATCTTTTAGCTATATCTTACATCAGTTTTGGTTTTTCAGTTCTTTTCTATCATTATCTTGATATAATCCCCTTTTATGCATGAATTTGTATAAAGTGATAAACTCAGGTTTTAAAGAAAAATTGATTCTCATATACACCTCGAAGAGATGGGGAACATAGAGATTTTTGGCTAAAAATGATCTTCGAATTTAATTTTTAAAATTTAATATTCCATGTCAAGGACTAGAGAGATAGTAACATGGAACTTTTCCTCGTGATTTTTCAAACAATTTGGAAATATGAATGCAAAATGGATAACACAAAGGGAAACTTATTAGTAAGGCTTACAAAAGATAATATAATATTTATGTAAAATAAATCACACAAAAAAAAGAAAAGAGAAGGGATAGAATGTATCTCATAATTGTCATCAATTATCTAAAAATAACCAAGTTAATAACTTTTGAGACATGTTTCGATTCATTGGTTGACTAAGGCATGCAAGCCAGGTTCAAATTTTAAAAAAAATCCAAAAAATTTTGAGAGAGAGAAAATATGAGTTTTGGTGATGTTTGAAAAAAAAGTGAGGTTGGAGTATCCCATCGAAAGATAGGGTTGGAGTATCCCCATAGATGGAAATTTCTAAGACTATGCATAAATCGGTTCAAACTGAGTTAACAGAAGGAATTTGGTTAGATCTGTTCAGTTAAGTTGGTTTGATGGTTTCTTGATTTTTCGGTTCAATTTTGTAGGTTAGTTTAGTTAGTTATCAATAAGTAAAATCATTAATTAAACCAACCGAATTAATTAAACTTTTAATATTTAATATATTAATATATTTATGTATTAATAAGCCAATTAAACCCATACCCAAACCAAATATACAACCCATTAGCCTAAGAGCCAATAAACCAATAAAACTTAACCTTAACCCATTACCCATTACCCAATTTCAACCCAATTAAACTTTAAAAAACCAATTAAAAATGAAAATAGAAACCTTAAACATAAAGCTCCTTGCTTGATGCATTGCTCCTCAAAATTTTTAAGCCTGTCATTTTTGCCTCCAAAGTTGAAACCTTAAGCTACTTAACTCAACCCTCAATGAGTGATGATACCTCTGTCAAAGCCCTAACCTACTTACCCCACCCTCTTCTACCTTCAACTTCATCCCCTAAAAAACCCAAGTCGATGTTTTATCTCCATTGACCATTAACGACTGCTTTCCTTTGCTGCTTCATTTGATCCTCAAATCTCTTTACACCAAGTTAATATTAAAACCTAAATTATAGTATAAAATTACAATATTATTACCATTCTTTTTATGCGTAGTTGACTAAAATGACATATTATTCTTAAATTTTTTGAACGCGCTATTTATATAGATAATAGAAATATTTGTATAATTATTTATATTAAGAAAATGATAAACATGTTATGATTTCGATATATATTTATATGTTTTATTGCTTTTTAGCAATTTTATGTAGTAATAAAGATTAGACGCATGTAAAATCATTATAGAAAGGTTAATATTGTTGTTGAATCATTATAAATATATAGTGATTTTCATCGTGGATCTCAACAGGATCATGCAAATTATTGTTTTACAAGGCATTTGGTCATTATTAAGTAATTAATTATTTCAAAATATTTAAATTGATAAGAAATTATCAATTATTAATATTTAAGTTTTAGTACATCATATCAAATACCAGTTGATTAAATTGGCTAAAGTTAAAGCTTGGTCTACATGCATTCGGATTTTGCTTGTGAAATGAAAAAAAAAATTCCAAAATTCCAATAGGATATTACTCTGATTTGGAATTGGCTCCTTGTCTGCATGCATTCAAAATTTTTTTTTTTATGAAATGAAAGTTGCTAAGTTTATTTGCTTCAGTAAATTGCCTTTAAAAATAGTAAAATACATTTATATGAAGCTTCTTTCTCATTTGGTTTTAATAATTAAATAGATTTATGAATGACATGTGACCATTGCATTAATTTCATAATTTATGGCTTTACTTTAGACTTTAATTTGATTGTATATTTTTTGTTTGTTTTTGTAGATGTCTAACAAAAATACTTCGGATCCCACATTGAATCCCACTACACGATCAAGCCCTCAACACCCTTCTACCAAGGTTGAGGAAGCATTAAGAATTGGAATTTAAACTGCAAGCTCTAAAGTGCCAAAGAGATCGTCTAAGCCATGGTGTGAGGTATGGGATCGTTTTACCAAATTTACCAATGAGAAAGGTGAGTTTAGAGCTAGATGCAATTACTGCGATAAAGAATATTTTGCTGATCCAAAACATGGGTTCTTGTAAAAGGATCCTTCATGGTTGTGGTAATGGTACTTAAATAGAATTAGTTTTACCATCGAAAGGATTAGGGTCTTTAGACACATGGACATTTAATTAAGATGTTATTAAGAGAGGTGTAGCTAAGATGATAATTATAGACAAGTTGCCTTTTAGGTTTATGGAAGGAAAGAATCTAGGCGTTGCATGTTTTTTGCTTATCTTAGATTTTATATGCCATCATAGTGGGCTGTTGGTAAGGATTATTATGAAATTTATTCTAATGAAAATTATAGCCTAAGGCAATTCATGAAATCATCTTTTGTAAGAGTATCTCTTATAACTAACAAATCAACCTCAATACAAAGACAAAATTATATGTGTCTTGTAGCTCATTTCATAGAAAAGATTGGAAATTAAACAAGAAAATATTAAACTTCAGTCTCATGTCTAGTCACGAAAGTGAAGCCATTGGTAGGGCAATTGATAAATGCTTGTGTGATTTAAGGATTGATACATTTTTTACTATTACTATTGAAATGCTGGATTCAATGATGTTGCAATCTCATACTTAAAGAAAAGGTTTAACAATTAGTGTACTAGGAGGCAACTATATGCATATGAGATGCATTGCACAAATAATGAACCTTATTGTTTGTGATGGTTTGAAGGAAATGAATGAATCAGTAGCTTCTGTTAGAAGGGCCGTAAGATACGTTAGACAACCACCGTTTAGGTTTGCCAAATTTAAAGGGTGTGTTGTGAATGAACTTATTTAGATTAAAAGTATATTGTCCTTGGATTTTATCACTTGATGGAATTCCACTCAATTACTGTTGAATGTAGCCCAAGAGTTTGGAAGGGCCTTTGAAGCATTTAAAGAAGTTAATCCTTCTTATAGGGGTGAACTTGTAATGAGAGATAAGTTGTTCGATCAAAATGATTCGGCAGCTGTTAGGAAGTTTTACCGTTTCCTTAAAAATTTTTATAATATCACAGTAAAGGTCTGAGGCCTTTATATTACCTGTAACAATTTTTTTAACATAATTACTATAATTTATTTAATTTTATGAGAATGGCAATTTAATTTTGATTTTGAATTGAATGCAATGGCTAAGAAAATAAAGGATAAATATGATAATTATTGAGGAAATATTAAGAAAATAAATATGTTAATGTATGTTGCTACTACTTTTAATCCATTAAAGAAACTTCCTTTTATCAAATATTGCTTTGTCAACATGTATTCTGGTGATGAAGTTTCTATGATGATGAAGGAAGTGCAAAAGGCACAATAAGATTTGTATAATGAACACAAGAGAAAGTTCTAGGCTTATTCTGAGGATGTTGGTGATAGTAGCCAAGTGAGTAAAGCTATGCAACTGACCACAGAAATTGGTGTTTGCAAAAGAAAAAACCTTAAGGCTAAGAATGAAAGGTATAAGATTGAAATTGGCAAAGAAGAGAGCAAGTCAAAATTGGCTAGATGTTTGAGTGAACAACCTGAGGATTATGACGATAAAGATTTTGATGTTCTTCTTTGGTGGAAACTCAACAGCCATAAATTTCTTACCTTTTTTGATATAGCCCATGATGTATTGTGACCCTCATATCTACAGTGGGTTTATTTGTAGGCTAGTTAGAATCTATAATGGTTATGTAAACCATCTTAACTTCTTTTAATTTGAAGCTTAAATTATAGGTTATATTATTTATGTGTTGCTTGGAATGTATGTTTCATATGTAGGTAATATTGGTCCATTTATATGCTAGTTTGGATAATATTGTCATTTTAAACCTTTTGAACCGAAGTAACCAACTAAAATTTGGTTGGTTTGGTTATCTTGATTATACCCATAAAAATCGATGGTTTGATTCATTTTGCTAATAAATTTGGTTAATTTAGTTTTTAATTTTTTGACCAAATTGACCGAACCAACTAATTTCACATTCCTAGAAATTTTGGTGTTTTTGGAGAGCCAAGATTGAAAAACTTAATTTGACAAAAGGATAATTTCCTAACAAGATGCTATTTTTTTGACAATTCTTGGCAAAATCGATAATTTTTGGTTTAAAACGGGCAACAATAATGAAAAAATGATAAAATTTTAAAAAGTGCTTGTGCCTTGATCTAAGCCTAAGCGGGTTAACTTATGCTTTTTGACTCGAAAAGGTTGATTGGGTTCATTTACAGGCACTCTAATGCCTTAAAATAAGAATTTCAAAAAATCAATTAATTTTTATAGATGTTGTAACAAGGGATATCATTGTGCTATCTCATTTCTAATTTTATTTCGGATTGATCTTAAGGTTTTAGCGGTCTGATGAGGTATCAGTGGAAAGATAACTTGACAAGGGTTGACTTTAAAATATTTCAAAAATATCAAAAAATTGCTTTTCGTGAAGCACATATTTTTGAAGTTAAGTCTAATGTGACATTGATAGCATGTGTAAGGGAAAGGGTGTAGTGGACTTTGAAAAATCATGCCTAGATCATTTAGAATCATTAAATCATGAACAATACCTTTTTAAAAAGGGAAATTTTCAAAATTTTTAGGAAAAATATTTCAAAAATCCAACAAAATCATCTAGTTGTTTGAAATGGCCCAAACAAAGTGCAAATCACTGATTCTAGGGGTTTTGGATAGCATTGGTTCAAAAAATCATAGCTAGACACCTTCGGAAATGTAATTGGATGCCTTTTAAAGGAAAAGTATAAAAAATTCTTGAAAAATTATTTAGGGTTCCCAAAATGATTTTTTAAGTCATGGTTATAGTGCTATTAGCATAAAACAAGGGACTTTCTCAATTTTTTCAGGTTTCCTAGAACTAAACTTAAGCTATGGGCATTCGAATTTGTATGACCAAAGAAGGTCAGTGACAGTTGCTTTACAAGCTCATTCGCATAATCTCAAAGTAGTTTAGGATGATGAAACAACCTACTAACCATGTCACAAGCAAAAAGCTTTAGATAGAAGACCAAGGCATAAGCAATTTAGGACAAGGTTAGACCGATATTTTATTTTATGAAAATCCAAACATTTAGCTTGTTTAACCTTGAATCCAAACATGGACAGCTTGATTTTCCCCTAAGATTGGAAGGCCAATTGATAGAAAACAATAGGTGTAAGGTTAGTCCTCATTTATTAAAGTTAACATGAACCTAGCTTGGGGAGGTTTTAAAAAAAATAGATTTTTGCAACAAGAACTAGACATCAAGCAATATCTTTAATCATGTAGAACATCCAAACATGGCATCAAATGATAAAAACATGCCATGACATCATGAACCTAACTTAGGGAGGTTTTAAAAAAAATAGATTTTTGCAACAAGAACCAAACATCAAGCAATATCTTTAATCATGTAGAAGATCCAAACATGGCATCAAATGATAAAAACATGCTATGACATCAAGAAATATGTTAAAATGCAAGAAAAACATGGATAATACATGAACTTACAAGAATATGTTTATTGATGCATAAAACATGATATGAGCATAAAAAAACTGTTCTCATGATATGAACACATGTTGAAAATGTCATAATAGCATAAAGGCATGATTTTAAGGCAAAGAAAATGCATGAACATGTTACGATATATAAGTAGAAAGAAGTGTGTTTTCATGACATGAATAGGGGCTGATTGTATGATAATAAAAAACATGATTTTTATGCATGATTGTATGAGAAAATCACAAGCTCATGAATAAGACATCAAAGAAAATGATGGAACCTACAAATGATCATAGATGCATGCAAAAAGTCACTAATATGATGAAAAACATGAAAATAGCATAAAATAAAAAAATACCAATAAGAGTTCCAACAACTTTTCCTCCTAAAAGATGATTTCATCTAAGCAAAGATATTGCCTTGAAGCCTTTTCTTACTTGCAAGGAGTTAGCAAGAATAAAAACAAACAAAAATAGCTTAAGATGGTGTTATGGAGGTGTTTTTTGGGGTGGTATGGAAAAAATATTATGAGGTTTGGAGGCTATTATGTGAAGAGAAAACGTGTGAAAGTGACTGTTTTTGCTAAGAATATGTGCGTGCTAAATGTGTGAGTGTTCAGCCAAAGTTGGCCTTATATGACCATATGAATAGTAGAAACAAATGTAAAAAGTAAGGGCATTTTGGGGTTTTGGTGCTTATGCCTCATGTATGGATAAGGTGGACAAGGTACCATGCTCAGCTACCATTCAATTTCATTGGTTTTCTAAGCAAAAACTATGGATTAAGGCCACTATACATAGCTGAGCCATAAGAAGTACCAAAATGCCCTCTAACAAGTTGCATTAAGTCATGAAAATGTCCTTTATCATGGCTATTTAGGCTTCAAAAATTTAATTGATCCAATTAGTTAGCCTGATACTAAGGTTTAGTATGAATTTGGATGTTTTTGGTGCCAATCACATGGCTAAATTGAAATTTTGAACTAAGGTTGCAAGAACTAAAAATGCCATAAACTAGGTAATTTTCCCTAGATGTACATTGCATATTGTATCGATACGTTTGGGCAAAACCCAAAATGTATCGATACAATTAAGATTATATCAATACATTTCTTGAATGTATCAACACAATCACTTGTGCATCGATATATTTTGTCCAAAATCGAGTTTTAGTTATTGCCAAGCCTTGTAAGGAATCATTGGGCCAATGTATCGATATATTAAGCAAATGTATCTATGC
>JBBYHM010032470.1:11616-31847 GCA_038381775.1 Adansonia rubrostipa
CGAGTTTTAGTTATTGCCAAGCCTTGTAAGGAATCATTGGGCCAATGTATCGATATATTAAGCAAATGTATCTATGCAAACCCTATTTGTATCGGTACAACCTATGGAAATTTGAATTTTAAGGATGTAAAGGCTTTGTATCAATACATAAAGGTTATGTATTGATATATTCATGCAAAATTGTGAATTTTACGTATCTTTGGCTTTTCGAACACCTTACCATGGCTAGAAATGATTGATGATTGATCTGTGCTTGTCCAAATGACCTCGATGATGCCTTGAATAGTAACCTTGATGTCTTAGATGATGGTCTGGACAAAATAAGGTGTTTACAGCTACCCTTTTTGGGTGTTACTGAGTATCTGGAATAGGGCAAAGATTGATAGACACCATTTTGTCCATAGTGTGTTAGATGCTGCTTTATGTTCCTTTTATAAATAGACTAAAATTACTATGGCACTAGGCTAAAATACAGTATTTTGGCAACAATTTTGATTTTTTACAAAAGCATAATGTTCAAATTTTTGATGAAAAACCTAGATGTGATCTTAGGCTTGACCTATCCCTAGGTTCAACTTAAAAATGATAGAATCCCAATGTGCCAGATCATGGTCAGCAACATTGGACTTTGAAAGGATTTTTCAATAGAAGTTTTTGAATGAAAGACCTATACGATGATCCTAGGCTCGAGCTATCCTTGAGCTTGACTTAAAAATGACAGAATGCCAATGTGCTGAATCATGGCTAGTAACATTGGACTTGAAAAGATTTCTTGACAGAGGTTTTTAGATAAAAGATTTGAACTACAATCCTAGGCTTGACTTATCCTTAGGTTCAATTTAATAATGATAAAATGCTAGCACGTTGGATCATGGCCAGCAATATTGGACTTCAAAAGGATTTCTTGACAGAGGTTTTCAGATGAAAGACCTAGATTACGATCTAGGTTTTACCTATCCTTAGGTTTGACTTAAATATGATAGAATGCCTATGCACTAGATTATGGCCAGCAACATTGGATTTTAAACGGGTTTCATAGTAGAGGGTTTTGGATAAAAAATCTAGACTAGGGTCCTAAGCTCAACCTATCCTTTGGTTCAACTTAAAAATAACAAAATGCCAACAAGCCAGGTCATGGCCAGCAACATTAGACTTTGAAAAGATTTCTTAATAGAGATTTTTCTCAAAGATTCTTGACATTGCTCTATTAGCTAGATCTGACCTATTGGCATCATCAAGTTTTGACCTTTGATGACATAGGCCAACTAGCTAAACCTGACCTACCATGTCATTGGGCTCGGCTTTCTTGATGTGATATCTTAGAAAGATAAGATTTTTACCTAAGTGACCTTTTGATTGCAATTTTCAATGTCAAAGATTCTTATCAAGAAGTTCTTCGAGGTTTGACAGATTTTGCTTAACGTAATGTTGACAAAATGATATTATGTGATGACAATATAAATGCATGATGCCATGTGACAATGTAAGTGCAACCTTTTTAATAATATAAATACATGAGCATGACATAGTCTAATACTGGAATAGAAATTGCAAGTTATCTTTTTGATTGGGAGCTTGGACAATTGTTTCCTTGATGCCATAGTTTGAGCTTTTAAATTTAGACTTGATGGGCTTTGAGATCATGACTCTTTTTGAAGGACTTAATGCCTAGATGGTTGCTATCTTGGCGTTGGGTACCTATGGATTTTTCTAACATGTTTTGTAACTCAGGATGTTTGATGATCTTTTCCAATAGGATAGACTAATTTTGTTGATAGTTTGAGGATTGGGTGACTTTTTGCTTGGAGGTTTGTGTATCTGGGCTGGATTGTTAGTATTTAGTCTTGAAAGTGTTTTTTGACTTAGGTGTGTGAGCTTGGCTTAGGTTGGTTATGATGGCTTTTCATGACTAACGACTTTGGGAGGCTGAGAATGGTTTAACATATGATCATGATTGGCATGTGTTGAGTGTGACAGATTCATAGTCTTGACAATCAGGGTACGAACAAAGCTCTTTGCGTTTTTGTTGTCTTTATGATGTAATATTAATAAATCTGGATATGAATTATATTCGATTATCAAGTATTATCAATTAAATGACAATCATAATGCAATGCAAATATAATGTGAAAGGGTTTAAAACAATGCAAGATAGTATTTCATTCATGAAAAGAAAGATAATACAATTCCGTTCACATTTGACCAAAAAGGTACAGTAATAATAAGGTGATCTTTTGGGCCATTAATGCCTTTAATAATCATGACATGAATGCTTTATCCAATACATCTTGAGATAGTTTTTAAACTATCAACATGTCTAATGTAAGCCGATCTTTTAAAGACCCCTAAGATTGCCTTAGACTCAAGTATTTCTTCCTTATCTTTTTAGACTTGGGATAGGTTTGGTATGGTCGAGGTTTGTTCTGATCTAAGGTTTGGTTATGGGTAAGGTTGAATGGGATTTAGTTTGACATGATCAAGATTAGGTAGAGGTTTGATTGAGGTTTTTCTAATGGGTATTTGGGTCAGATTTGATTTGGTTTAGATAAGGTTTATGTCTCGTAAAGGTTAGTTTTCTTAAGCCACCCTTGTAGATTTTTTACTCCAATCGGATTAGCTACCTAAATGCTTTTTTCATGTTTTCATCCAAGAATTCTTTTTTAACCTTCTTTCTTAATTCTTTTTTCTTTTTTGGATAATTTTAACCCTATTTTATAGAGAACAACTTTTCAGGTTTCCATCCTTTAAGCATTGTATTTCTTGATTGTGCTTGAGTTGGTCAGATTAGGCAAGATGTTGCCATCCATTTTTGTTAAGATCAGAGCTCCTCTAGAGAAAGCTTGCTTCACAACATAAGGTCCTTCCCAGTGAAAGGTCTACTTGCCTCAAGTGTCTTTATGGATTGGAAGGATTTTTTTTAGTATTAGTTCACTTTCATGAAACAAACAAAGGCGAAACTTTCTTTCATGGACCCTAATGATGCATTTTTGATACATTTACCCATGATAGATGGCTTTCATCTATTTTTCTATGACAAGATTCGACTGATCATATTTGTTCCTAACGCATTTATCTTCTTTAAGTTTGGCCTCCATTAAGACTCTTAGAGAGTGGATCTCAACTTTGATAGGTAGGATGATTTCCATCGCATAGACTAGGGAAAACGGGGTAGCATTGTGAAAGTCCAAACTGAAGTTCGATACCCATGGAATATAAAGGGTAGGTACTTAAGCCAATCTTTGTAAGTCTCAACAATTTTCTTGACTATTCTCTTGATGTTCTTATTGGCTGCTTCGACTACCCCATTCATTTTTGGATGGAATGGCACTGAGTTATGATGCTGAATATTTGAATTGTGAATATACTGCTTGTATCATGCTATTTTTCAAGTTGCAAGCATTATTTGTGATGATTTGTTTTGGAAGCCTATACCAATAGACTATTTCCCACTTTATGATTTTGCATACAGTTGACTTGGTGACATTGGCGTATGAGGCCACCTCTATCATTTGGTGAAATAGTCAATCTCCACTGGAATAAATCAGTGTTTGCTAGAAGCCTTAAGTGTGATGGGCCTAATCATATCCATGCCCCACACAGAAAAAGGCCATAGTACTGTCATGACATAAAGTGATAAAGGTGGGACATTAATCCTGTCTACATAAATCTTACATTTGTGACGCCTTCATTCGTGATTGATACAGTCCCTTTTGAAAGTTAACCAGTAGTAGCTCGATCTCATGACTTGTTTTGCCATCCGATGCCCATTGGTGTATGTGTCTTAAACTCCCTCATAAACTTCTTCTAAGATCATTTTGGCTTTAAAGGCATCCACATTAGATCCTGACCTCTCTTTTATAGGATTTCCTCATCTAAAACAAATCCTATAGCCATTCTTTTAATAGTTTCTTGTTATATTTCATGGGTTCTTTGAGGTATTATTGGTCCTGAATGTAGTGAAGAATGTCATGGTACCACGACAGACCATCCTTTTCTTCTTTAATGTTTTGAAAATGTGCCAGAGTCATATAGATACTCATCAAAATAGAAATGACATCTTATTCTCAAATGACTTTGAACATTGATGAAAATGTGTCTAGAGCATCGGCTATTTGGTTTTCCTTTTAGGGTAGGTGTTGGAAATTGGCCTTCTCAAAATTTTCCTTAACTTCCAAGATTAGTTTCCCACAATAAACCAGTTAGTGTTGCAGGTTTGCCATTTTCCTTTTAGTTGGTAAATAACTAGGGCTGAATCCCTGAAAAACTATAACATCTTGACATTTCTCTCGATAGCTACTTGGAACTCCATGACACAGGCTTCATACTTCGCTATATTATTAGTGTAGTCAAAATTCAATTTGGCTATAAATGGATAATGGCTTCCATTAGGTGAGATCAGTACTGGCTGATTCCATGCCTCAGAGCATTTGAAGCTCCATTAACTTCCAAGATTGGTCATGACTAGTAGTTTTTTCCCCTTCAGTGATGCACATCAATTTTTTTTTCTAAGAAATAGAAGTTCAATGGTTTGTAGTCACTCATCCTAGGCTACCAAGAACTCTGTTATCGCGCTACTCTTGATGGCTTTTCGATTGACATAAATGATGTCATATTCAGAAAGCAAAACTTATCATCTGACTAATCTACCTGATAGCGCGAGGGCTCGCATGGATATTGATAGGTTCGAGTCTTGCAGTTAGCCATGTGGTCTGGTACATGTATTACCTGAGTCTTCGGATGGTCCAAGTTAGAGCACAACATAACTTTTTTGCAAGAAAAATAGTTCAGATGTGTAGCAACATTTTAAATTTTTTTAATCTGATCATATTAAATAATGTTGTTGTATACAATAAAACCTTCATAATCAAGTAATTGAGTTATAGATCTAAAGATGTCATCCAAGAATTCTTAGATCCGTGTAAAAACTTCAAACCAACTAACCTTTTCACTATTCTCCAATTCATAAATGGTAGAGTGTGTGGGAACTCTTTGTTTCGATCAACTTTGGATTCGTATGGCTTAATTCTCCTTAATGACCACCTTGTGCCATTTGGTTTAGAATCACAAGATATTGTGATTAGAAATCTCTAGGTATGGCGCCAAAGTCTAACTGGAAACTTAATTTTTAATTTTAATTAAAAATAATTATTTTACTATTTTCATAAAATGCTATGTGTGGTGTAAACCCTAATATGGGTGCCCACCACATTTTTGACCAAGCCAAAAAAATCCATATATTTTTGGCCCCAATTTATTTTATGGAGTTTAGCCCTTTTAATCTGGATATTAATTAATTATGATTAAACTGTTAATTTCATTTAGCCCAATAATTTCCATAACTCCAATTCTATTTCAAAAAAGTCATGGCAATTTTGTTCGAATAGAATAATTATGTATTAATTATCAAAATAAAATTAACCATAGTAAAATAATTAATTTTATTGTGAATTAAAATTAAATAAATAAGTAAAAATAATTTTAGTAATTTATTTAGAATATATATTTAATTTGTAAATAATTATTTAAACAAGATTTTATAGATATCAAATTAATTATGTAAATAATTAATTTTTCCATATCTATTTAATTTAAATTAATTCTCATATTTATTATAAGATAAATATAATTAATTTAAATTACTTATTCTTGTCTAATTAAATATTTAATTTAATTTAAATTAAACATATATTCTAAATAAATAACATCAAAAACCATTTTCATTTATTTATTGAAGAGAATGCCTACACCTCTAAAAAGAGTGTATCTAGCACACCACTTCACTATATTGAGAATCTTTTGCCTATGGATATTCCTATCAATAATCAATCCATTAAGGAATTATGTTAAGCTAGTGGAATGACTGATTGGACATATATAATTAGGCTCCAATAATCTATATATTAATTGTTCTCTCCCAAATAATTAATTACATAATTGCTAATCTTAAAGTCGTACCATTAAAGACTTGAGATTGCATTTCCAATCATATACCGTATTATGTAAGCTTTATAAATAGTCTTTTAGTCCAATGACCTTGTTATCTATGTAATACACTCAGATAGTATCCATGATTAACTTAAGGTTAAAAGTCCGTTTAACTTACTTGATCACCTTATCTTCAAGTTCCATTATGCTCTATATGTGAAAATGATTGTTCACCATATGTGAACAATTATATCATTTGTTAAACAGATGACAAAGCCCTCATCCATTTTCACTAAGCTGTATAATGCCTTTTAAGAGGACAACCTTAACTCTTTATAAGAGCATAATTCCATTTTTTTAAGCAAAGTTCTCATCAAGTATAAGTCATATGACTAATGATTAGTAGCTCACTTCTTCGGGACACTTTAGCCTTTGTTACGTCAAAGTATACAAGTTATACAAATGGAGTCAATTACTTACTGAGGATTAAGGTAATTACATAATGAAAGTCAAAAGTGAATTAATCCAAGTAAACTAATTTATTAATGGATTAATTGCACTTTGATCTAGTCTAATATATCACCACCTCTATGCAATATATCTCTTTCTCTACTCAAGAGTCAGTTTGCTCTAGATAGCCAAGACAAGCCATTTCCCTAATTGGATTTAAATGACATGATAGCCTTAACATGAGTTAATTGCTCACATTAACCTCATAGAATATGGACTATCAATTTAGACTAATTACATTACAATGTTATCTTCTCGTATATAAAGTCTATTATATGCAACATTCTAATGGTATAAACACAAGTAGTCTATGAGCCATATTTGCTTATATTTACTTTAAAATGCAAATCTAAATAAGGATGGAATAGCAATGATATAATGAGACCTCAAATATATAAATATGAATAATTAGTTCAAACAAATGAAATTCTCCAAAATGTTTTTCATCCTTGGGGCATTCCTAACATTTTCAACTACGGAATAGTTATTCTCACAGTTTGTGAACTTCTTACTAAGGTGGTAGATAGCTTATTCTTTCTTTCCTAAGTCATCATGTTGCCTAGAGGTGGCAAATGAACCCAAACCTGAAAACTTGCTCCAAAAACCCGAGCAAGAATGGAACCTGATTTGACCAAAAATTCAATAACCTAAACTTGAAGTATCTCGAACCTAAAATGACTCGAACCCAAAAAATCCTAAACTCGAAAGAACCCTAACCCCAACCTGACCTGAACTCGAACCCAAATTTAATATTAAAAATAAATATGATGAAATTATATTTAAATAATTTTATATAAATAAAAAACTTTAATTATCAATTTTACGTTAATATTCCTTTAATAATTTAATTAAATATTAAAAACTTAATTTATATTTTATATATGATTAAACTTGCTAATGAGTTGTGCTAGGTGTGGTCCAAATATTTTTAAAATCTCAAGCCCAGGCCCTTATTTAACGTGCCCAAACTCATTTGTTTAAGCCATAATTACTGTTCATCACATTAAAGAATATTTTTTTATTAATATTTATATATTTTATTATTAAATTTAAATAAATATATGTTATTTTAATTTAAAATCACTGTTTCAAGTTAGGTTGAGCTAGTTTAAAACAAAAATATGAGAATTCAAGCCCAAGCCGAATTGGGTCGAGTGGGTATCCCAACCCTTGAGCAGGTCTATATATGATAAAATAAAAATTTATCAAAAGGTAAATTATATCATGAGCTTTGAAAGCATTATCAATAAAGTATAACATCCATTTATTATATTTTTTAATTTAATTAGTTAAGCTCATTAAATATTGAGAGTTTATATATGTTAGTAGTAAAATTTTAAATACTTCTTTGAATATTATTATTATTATTATTATTATTATTATTATTATTATTATTATTATTTGTAATGGTAATTAGAATCTGATAATAGTATAACAAAATAATAAGAGAAATTAAAAAATATGAAAGCCATAACAGATAATACTATATCAAAAATAAATTAAATATTAAATATTAATACCATATATAATTTAATTAAATATTAAAAAATTAATTTATATTTTATATATGATTAAACCTGCTTATTGGTTGGGCTAGGCCACAGCCTGAATTTTTTTAAAATCCTAAGCTCAGGCTTTTATTTAACGTGTCCAGACTTGCTTGTTTAAGCTAGAATTACCGTTCACCATATTAAAAAATATTTTTATTAATATTATATATTTTATAATTAAATTTAAATAAAATATGTATTATTTTAATTTAAAATCATTATTTCAAGTTGGGCTGAGCTAGTCTGAAATAAAAATATGAGAACCAAGGCCTCAACTGAGCTAGGTAGGTGGCTCGACCTTTAAGTACGTCTATATATGATAAAATAATAATTTATCAAAAATAAGTCATATTATGAGCTTTAAAAATATTGTTAATAAAATATATCATCCATTTATCATATTTTCTTTAATTTAATTAGTTAAACTTGTTAAATATTGAGAGTTTATGCATGTTAGTAGTAAAATTTTGTATACTTCTTTGAATATTATTATTATTATTATTATTATTATTATTTCAAGTCATAATAATTAGAGTTTGATAATAGTATAACAAAGTAATAAAATAAATTAAAAAATATGAAAGCCATAATAGATAATACAATATCAAAAATGAAAAAAAATCACATGTTAAACTAGCAACTAGACTTGTCTGTGGGCCGGATAGCATGCCCGATCAGACCCAGGTCTTAGATTTTAAGTTTCAAGCAAGTTCAGCCTAAAATAATGTTTTTTTAATAAAATAATATATTTTTATTTAAATTTAATTATAAAATAAGTAAATATTAATATAAAAATAGCTTTTAATATTATGAATAGTGATTTATACTTAAATGGGTAAACCAGGCCAAATTCGACCTTGAGCTTAGGATTCAAATTTTTTCAGGCCACGGCTAGATCCATGGATTTAAACTAAGATTTTTTCAGGCCAGATGGGGCCAAATTCAAACCAAGGATTAAAATTTAAAATTACACAAAAGTGATTACATTTAACATAAAATAAAAAATGATATAAAACATACTTGAACCTGAACTCAACCTGAACCTGAACTTGAAAGGCCTAACCTAGATAGATCCAAACCCAAATTGGCCTGAACCAAAATAGAACCAAACCTGAATTGGCTCAAATCTGAATTAGTTCGAACACAGAAGAACTTGAACCCGAATAAGCCCAAACCTGAATCAACTTAAACTAAAAAAGGACTAAAACCTGAAATAACCCGACCAAAGCCTGTCCAAACCTACCCAATTGCCACCTCTAATGTTGCCCAAGCACACAACCCATAAACTTGTCGAATACTACTAAGTAGAGGATTAGAGGTTGATTAACAACTTATGGTATTAGTATTGGTGGGTTTAGAAGGTAATGTTTAACTTTGTTGAAAGCTTCTTGATATTTTTCATTCCATTACCCAAAATTCTATTTGTGGAGGAGTCAAAAGATCATGTCACATTTATTAATGAGTTAGGATATGAATATGGGATGTAGCTCCATATCCCTAAGAATATTTTCACGTTTTTTAAGGTTTAAGGGGGTGACAAGTTTTGAATAGCCTTGACTTTACCTGGGTCAACTTCAATCATTTTTTTCTAACAATAAAGCCAAGTATCTTTCCAAAGGTGACACCGAAGGTTCATTTGGTAGGATTCAACTTTAATTGGAATTTTCATAGCTTTTCAAAAAGCTTTTAGAGGTCAAGGATGAGCTTGTCTTCTTGTGTTAATTTAGTGATCATATCATCCATGTATACCTCAATCTCCTTCTGCATTAGGTTATAGGATAATGTTACCATGGCCTTTTGATAGGTTGCCCTATGTTGACATCTAATTTGTCCAGGCCTTTTCCCTGACAGTCCATGGAATAAAGAACTTAATGGTCGCCCAGTGATGGTTGATTTCTCAAGGTGGGCTAGATGTTTTCAAGTCCCTTTCAATCATACCTAAATGGCTGTATCTGTATGTGATAGAAAAATCGCCATTTCAAGGGTTATAGAGAACAAATTTTGGATAAAAAGATGAATATTAATGTAAGAGATTAGTTTTTAATTTTATTCTTTTGAAATTTTAAAATTTATTTTGTGGATATTATCAAGGTCAAATTTCTCATGTTTAAGAAATTTTCAAGAATTTTTTGTGAAATTTTGAAAGTTAAGCATCGTATATCTTTACCGATACTTATTTGGTATTTATCCTGATACTCGCTTCGAAAAATAAAAAATATTCAAGAAAAAATTTGTATCAGTAATTTTTTACCATGAGTTGTCAAGTTGTCAATTTTAGGTCTTAAATTTGAATTTTTTATAGTACCGCAAGTATCATACTTGTGAAGATTTTTCAGATAAATTTGTTCAGGATTTCAAGTTTTTATCTTTTATTATTTTATAAATTAATATTTTGATTAACGTGTTGAATTTAATTTATTTTTATAACATTTGAACATATTTTTGGAATTTTTCTATTTCCAAGATATGGAGTTTTCTACTCCGTAAATTCTTTCAGTGAGATTTTTTTAAGTTTATAAATTTTAAAATTCTTCAAATATTTTTATTAAATTTGTATTAAATTAATTTTTTAAATTCAATTGGTTGAAGAGTTTTGCATTTTTTTCAAATATAATTTCCTTTTGAAAGGGTTTTTACTCATAAATTTTTACAGGTTTGGAATTTTTAATTGCCTTTTCTTACACATAGAACTTCTAAAAAATTCATTTTGGAATTTTTATATATTAATTTCATTTTTAATCGGCCAAAAGTTTTATTTTTCCTTTACATGGGCCTTAAAACCTGTTAATTTTTTAATGAGTCCGATAATCCCATTAACTTTTCGATAAGCCTATTTTCTAACAAGCCCAAGAACTTCTTTTTAATTAAATCTTTAATTATATTTGTTACACGAAATTTTATTCTTCGAATACATAATTTTTAATTTATTACAATTTAGTCCCTATAATTTGTTTTTTTTTTCAAATTAAATATTTTGTCTCTCATATTTCTAGATCATGCAAAATGATGAAAATAATTAATTAAAATCTTATCAAAATAAAAAAAATTAATAATAAAAAAAGTAATTAATGAAAAAACTTTGAGAAATGGTTTGAAGCCATTCGGCCAAGAAGAAATTTCAGCTTCCTTGGTCGACTCTCCTCTATTAAATAAGGGGGAGGATGTTTATGAGGTTGGTTAGCCATCCATAGGCAAAAAATCATTAAAAATTCACTAAATTACTTAAGGCTTTTTTTTAAAAAAGTTTTTCAAGCTTTTAAGGTAAATCCACCTAGAAAGCTCTTGATTTTTGTTCATCTCTATTATATTTCATCCCTTGTGTGAGCTTTGTGAATCTTGAGCTCATGGATTTTGATCCATGTTGAAAGGCCAAGTATGAAAGCCATGATCAAAGTTTCTTGATTTTGTTGTTAGGTTTTTGCTAGAAGAAGTTTGAATTTCATCAAATTAATTCATGTTTGTCGATATAAATAATATTATTTTCATGTATATATTTTTGTGCTGTTTTTGTTTATATTTTCATGTTGATATATGTTAATTTATTCATTATTTATTATGTATTTATGCTTGATAAAAATTATGATACATGTGTATATTGACATTCATGTAAATATGTGATGGAAAAATTATTTACTTAGTGAAATACATGCTGGCCAAAACTTGTAATGCCCTTTCAATAATTTTTTATGTTTTATTTTGTGATATTTTGTATTATTTTGCTATATTTTAAACTTTTTAAGGTTTAAAAATAATTTTTCCAAAATTTTGAAGGCCTTGGAAGGAAATTTCCATGCTTGGCTATACTTACATGTTTGATTATATGATGTTTTTTATTTTTAGGCTATTTTGTAATTATAGAAACCGTAAAGGCCAAATTTTAAAAAGTACAAAATTTTTTCAATGGCCATCCAAGCTTGGCCGAATCATATAGACATCTTTAAAAGTGTTATTATGCTTATTCTAATATATATAAATATGTTTCATGCATTTTTCATCATTTTGGGGCCTTTTGTAATTTTAAAAGATTTAGAGACTGATTTGCAAAATTGTAAAATTTTTGTTCTAAGGCCATAGGTGCTTAGCCGAATTGATTATATAATTTTTTTTGTACGTGTTCCATGTTGATTTTGATATTTTTAATATTTGATTTTGTATTTTATTTCATTTAGGGACTAAATTATAAAAATGAAAATATATTATTTATAGGCATTCCACGCTTGGTCGAGAGACATATAAGGGTATTTTTCATGCATTTTTAACATGTTTAGATGCCTATTATACATTTTAAACCTTTTAGGGGCCTTTTTTCAATTTTTGAAAATTTAAAGACTAATTTGCAAAAATGAAAAATAGTTTCAAGGCTATTAGTGCTTGGCCGGATACTTAGTGTGACTTTTCGTGTGATTTCCATGATTTTTGTATGTTTGATTTTTATTTGTGATTTTCTTTATTATAGGGACTAAATTGAAAAAATGGAAAAGTTTTGAGTTTATTAGGAAAAATTTCCTATTTAGGGTATTTTGGCCATTTAAGAATATTTCTAGCATTCAATCCTCCAAAGGGGTGCAAAAATACTAAAACTTTTCATTTTCCTTTAGCTTTTTGGGAGGGTACAAAATGTAATTTTGAAAAGTTTAGGGAGCAATTAGAAATTTTTGCATTTTAGATCATTTTTATGTCCAAGGTACCTATTTAGGGTAAGATTATCATTTCATGCCACTATCAAGTTCTCAAGGTTACCGGGATATTTATATGTTGAAAGTAAATTGTAGAGGTCTTTTGGTAATTTTTTAGAACTGATTCCTATGTACTCATCAGGATACTTATTGGTTGAAGGTGCATAATAGGAATAAGTTCGTTTGTTTATAAAGATATTAAGTCCTTTAAGGGTACCGGGATAGTTATATGTCAAAGGTAAAACTTAGAGACATTTTAATAATTTGTATTAGAACTAAGTCCTATGTTTTTGGAATATGTTCATTTATTTATGAAGATATCAAGTCTCTTAGAGGTACCAGGGTAATTATACATCAAAGGTAAACACAAGGGACGTTTAGTAGTTTATATTAGAACCAAGTCTTATGAGATAACTGGGATACTTCTATATCAAAGGTGTACAGTAAAACAAGATCATTTATTTATGATGTCATTGAGTTCTTTAGGGTTACCAGGATACTTCCATGTCGAAGATATACCTCCAAGTATTTTGTAATTTTGCTTAGAACCGAGTCTTTTAGAGATACTAGGATACTTTTATGTCGGAATAAAGGACATTTTGATCTCATTGACCATGTTCGAGTCTTTAGAGCCTAGTTTCATACGTGTAGTTGAAATAAAGTCCTAGAACAAATTTTATTATTTATTATAAAATTGGAAATTTCAAATTAAGGCAATTCTCCGATGTTAAAATAGTGTGTGGAATTTCTCTCATAATATGATAGAGGTTTTATTGATTATTTTTAAATTTTGTAAAAATAATCTAGAATTTTTTAAAAATTTTTGTAAAAATAAAACCTTTTATATTCCTTCAGCTCTGTAGTAGGGTATAAAAGATATTTTGATTTTTGAAACCTTTCATATTCCTTTAGCTCTCAGGTGGGGTACAAAAGAGGATGATGAAAACCTTCGTGTACTTCTGGTCCTCTGAAAGGGTGTAAAAGATATTTTGATTTTCAAAAATATGAAAACCTAATTTTTTTATTTAAAATAATAAATTTATTTCATAAAATATAATTTTTATAAATAAAAATTATAATTAAATGTCAAATATTAAAATCAAATTAAAATTAAATTTATATTAATGCATGATTAATAGGTACACATTTTCGGGCATCACGAGAATGTTGATCCTCACTCATGATTGTAGCCTACTTTCACACCCTTTCATGCAATAGCTAGTATTCTCATAGATCTTAGAGTTTGTTTTGTGGATTTTGTAACCTTAAAAATATGAACTCCGATAGGTGAACAATCTCACCTAGCTAAATTAGATTGGTGCATTTTGTTAAATGTAATCACTTTTATGTAATTTTTAATTCAATGCCCAGGTCTACATTTAGCCCAGTCCAGCTCAAAAAAATCTTAGTTTGGTACTATGGGCCTAGCTATAGCCTAAAAAAGTTTTGAATTCTAAGCTCAAGGTTAAATTTGGCCTAACCTACCCTTTAAGCACCAATCACTGTTCATAATATTAAAAAGTTATTTTACATTCATATTTATATATTTTATAATTAAATTTAAATAAAATATATTGTTTTATTTAAAAAACACTGTTTTAGGTTAAGCTTGCTTGAAACTTAAAATCTAAGACCCAAGCCTAATTGTGCCGGCCTATAGGGCTGGGCAGGTTATTCGGCCCATAGATGGGTCTAGTTGCTAGTCTAATATGTGATTCTTTGTTCTTTCCTGATTGGTATTATCTATTATGTCTTTCATATTTTTTAATTTGCCTTAATACTTTGTTATGCTATTATCAGACTTTAATTATCATTACTTGAAATAATAATAATAATAATATTCAAAGAAGTATTTAAATTTTTGCTACTCACATACATAAACTCTTAATATTTAATGAGTTTAACTAATTAAATTAAAGAAAATATGATAAATAGATGATATACTTTATTGACAATATTTTTAAAAGCTCATAATATGATTTAGTTTTGATAAATTATTATTTTATCACATATAGACCTGCTCAAGGGTCCGGTCACCCATCCGACCTAATTGGGCTTGAGCTCGAGTTCTCATATTTTTGTTTCAAACTAGCTCAATCTGGCTACAAACAATGATTTTAAATTAAAATAATATATATTTTAGTTAAATTTAATCATAAAATATATAAATTTAATAAAAATATTTTTTAATGCGATGAACATAATTACGGCTTCAATAGGCGGGTTAAAACATGTTAAATAGAGTGTAGGCTTGAGGTTTTAAAAAAATTTTGGCTGCAGCTTGGCCCGACCCATGAGCAAGTTTAATCATATATAAAATCTAAATAAAGTATTTAATATTTACTTAAATTATTAAAAGAATATTAAAATAAATTTGATAATTAAAGGTTTTTGCTTTATAAAAAATTATTTAATTATAATTTCATCATATTTATTTTTAGTATTAAATTTAGGTTGAGGTTCGGGTTAGGGTCAGGCTCAAGTTCAGATTTTTTTTTTCAGGTTTGGGTTCCTTTGAGTTAAGGTTCTTTTAGGTTTGGGCCATTTATGGTTTGAGTTTTCTTAGGTTTAGGCCATTGACTTTTTTGGTCAAATCGAGTTTGATTCAGGTTCAAGCTTGAGATTTTTGGGTAGGTTTTCGAGTGTAGGTTCATTTTGCCATCTTTGTCAGGATTCGTATCCAGGCCATGTTGCAATAACTTGGCACCTACTGGTGACAGATTAGAGAGTCAAGCTTAAAATTAAGCACGTGTTAATAAGTTTTGATTAATTTGATTTCAGTTGATACTTAAGTACAGTTCTCGGTATTTTTAAAACAGAAACTTTTATTTCATGGAAAATCTGATATATATTTTTCACTAACTCTTTTGTTTTCTTTGTAGCATTATTTTTAAGGAAAACTTAGGATAGGGGTTTTATTATTTTTAAAGAGTCAAAGTCATATAAAATAAGTTGTTCCCCTGCACAAGTTGTGCACATGCATATGCATTAGATTTTCTTCTAGGTATATGGAGGGAGCATAGGTACCTAATATTTTAAAAGGGGGAAGTGGCTCTACCTTTTGAGGTGTTAGCCTTTGTCTGGGCTAGTGAAAAGCCTACTAGCTATAAATTCCTATGCCTACCTAAGGTGTTAGCCTCGTTACAGGCATGAAAAATACTCCTACTCGAATTAAACCCTTTCTGACATAAACTTGCGATAGGTAAGGATTAAGGTACCTTGTCAATTCCTTTTAGACTCGGGGATCAATTTAAGAAACGATTTAGGTGTCCAACTTAAACTTCATGTAATGAAGCATAAGGGCCTCACCTAGTTAAAGCCATACTTGGTTCTAAAGGGTACCAAATTAGGCACACATGGGGTAATGCCTCTAATCTTTTACTCTTATAATTTGATTTTCTTGATATTAATAAGCTATATTGTGTTACTATCATACATTTTTCTTTTATTTATTTCCCATATTAATTTGTTATATTATGGAGGATTTTTCTTAATTTTTGGAATGACATTAATATCCGATGGAAACTTGTAAATTCATTATGCATATCTTTTTACATTTGCAAAATTCACATTTTTATATGCTCATGCATAAATAATTTCCTAAGTACAAAAGCAATCCTTTTTTGGCTACTTTTTTTTGAATCTTGTAAATATGGTTTTGTATAATGAATAGATAAATAAAAAAAATTTGGTTGGTGAAAATTCCTTGAATTCTTGCCTCTATAATAATATCCATATCTAATACTTAGCCCATTGCTTGAAATCTTGTTGTCTCATTAGATGCTGCCCTATTCATTCATTCATTCATCTGTTCATTAATTCACACATTAATCTTTTCCATTCATTGACATGCATAGGATGATAATAAAGATTTATGTTAGCAAGAAACATACATATTCATGAAACTAATTTAAGTTCTTTTTTCCATTTTAAGGTGAAGTAACACGAATCGTTTAATAAAAAATACTATACAATAGGAAAAAATGCAAGCTCAAACTGCAAGCTTGATAAAACTACTTAAGACAAGCGAGCCAGCTCACTAACAGCCAGAAGGTACTAATGTTGACACTTTTGCTAGGATATTCGAGATGTGCAAGCTAAAAGACTATCGACCAATGTCTAAGATGCACAGCCACAAATACTCAGGATGCACAACAAATTATGCCTACACCTAATCCACCACCAACCATTTATATTAACTCTGGTACCATTCTACAGAGGGCAAATGTGAAGACCATTATTGCATAAGAGGAGTTAGCAGTTCCTGACCTGGATGAAAAAGAAAGATGTAAGCAGAAAGGTAAAAGGTTAGAGGCCATAGAGAAGGGTAAGCTTTATAGTAGTGTTAATGTTGATAATCTTAAGCTAGTGCCAGATTTGATTATCTGGCCAAAGTTTAATATTTTAAAGTTTGAAAAGTATGGTGGATTCACATGTCCCATGGTACATTTTGACATATTGCAATAAAATACTAGGTATATCAGAGATGAGAAATTGCTCGTCCATATTTTTCTCAAAAACTTGACTGAGGTAGCTTTATAATAGTATTTCCAATCAGAAAAAAGCCAAATGAGCACATGGAGGGATATGACTCGAGCATTTTTATGACATAATGAGCACATGTTGGAAATTGATCCAAATTGAAAACCCTCTAAAACATGGGAAAAAATCCTAACAAAAACTGCAGAAAAAAGACGTAGCTTCACATGTCCAACCACCTCTCAGTAATAGAGAAATTCATCATACTTCATGGATACTCTACCATCTACGTACTATAACAAATTAGTCAGAAGTGTGTTATCTAAGTTTTCAGATATTTTGCTTGTTTTAGAAAGAATTGAATGTGGAATAAAAATGGGAAAGATCATGGACACTAGCTAAGTGGCATACATGAGATGAGAGAGTGATCCTGTCATTAAATGTCAATAAGTCGGGCCGATGAAAGATATAATCATAATGAATTGAGAAACCAAGGAAATCCATTAGGATAATGTCCTCGCCCCTAGCCTTTCATCGATCAATGACCCTAATAAGTTTATTCCTATACCTCGCAGCCCTTTACGCAAACATTTTTGACTCCAAGTTCTAAAAGGCAAAGAGACTTGGGAGATAGTTCAGGCAATTTTGAGAAGTGTAAAAGAAAAAATGATGAAGGTATATCATGCCTAATCAATTTCCCACACTAAGCTTTTCCCTTTAACCATTTAGAATCACATGATTTCCAATATCCCAGCAAAGCCTACTTACTTGGAATGCTACAATTTGAGTGTCAGATGTAAGTATCACCAAGGGGTAGAAGGTCTTATGGAAAACTACAATGCATTCAAAAGCAAAATACAAGCTCTTAGGAACGTTGACCAGCAAAATTCTAGTAGTGGTGGATGCTTGTCAAGAATGATTGGCATAAGGGTCATTGACCTTATCATAGTATGCCAATCAGGGGTAGTTTTTACCTTGACTTTAAAACTCTGTATCTTTCTTTTAAAAACTATGAATTTTGAAAAAAAAAATTGGTTTGTTAATACTGTGCATACTGTTATGGACAATAAGTTTTTTTTAATAATAATTTCCAGTATCTAGGATAATGAGAACATTTAAAATTTTTTCTTTGGTAGATGATCACTGGTAGGTTGAACTCTTTGAAAAAGATCTTTCACTTTTACATATATGATTGTCCTAGACTTTCAATCATAGATCTTTCACAACCATAGACCTTTTACACCTAAATGTTTTTTTTTATGGATTCCTTGAAAGTCGAACAAATAGGTTATGCTTCTAAAAGATTTAGATGTCGATAGTTCGATATGCATTAAAATAATGATAATAATTTTAAGATATCCCCCTTATTTGGATAACCTTTTATCACAACTTCCATGGCACTTCTCCAAATCCTTAATTCTGGAAGAATATGAATAAACATGAGCCAAAAATAGTTTTCCTTTTGGATAAAACCTTTTAATCCAAGATCTAATAGAGTTGTAAGATTTTTCCATGCAAATTCAATTTTTTTTCAATGGCTTAACTAGAACCAAGATTCATCAGTGGCTACAAAGTTGATAATATTAAAGGGCATGCCTTAAGCCTTTTTATTGAGGTATAAAAATAATTTTAGAAATAAAACAACCTTTTTCCTAGCAAATGCTTACTAGTTCAAATGGTTTTGTTTGAAATGACAAATGGCCATATTTCTCTATCCTTTCCTTTCACAAATATAGAAAATTATTTCCTTCACAGTTTCCTTTAAGCTCGATAATTTATTTTATTTCTTTAAACCCTAATCAAGTATCACCCTCTACACAGGGCACAAGTGAAGCAAAGCTTCAAGACTAGAAGGGACAAATTCCATTCTAAAATTACAAAAAGAATAGGTTAGAAGTGATAAGGCAAAATTTAAAGACCAAATAAAGTTCAAATTTCAAGTTTAAACATTCAAAGTGAAAAATGAAAAAAGTTTAAATTTTAAGTTCAGATATTCAAAGTAAAGAATGAAGAAAATTTTAAATTCTTGCAAAATAAAGATTAAAGAAAGCAAAAGAAAGTAAGAGAAAAAAGAAATAAAGGGAAACAAAAAAAATGAAAAAGCAAAAAAAATAAAGAAAAAAATTTGTTCATCTTGAAAGGCATGTTGGATTCAATTTCTTTTGCAGGAATGATCCTTGATTACCCTTAAACACTTGATTTAGGCCTATTTATCCTTTTCTTTCTAAACTAAGAACCATGGCCTATGTTACATACCTACCAAGTCCATTTCTATTAAACATAGATGTTTAAGCTATCGGGTCATTTCTAGGAAGATTTTTTCAAATTCATCTTTTTGGATGATTTTTAAGTTCTTAAGAATAAGATGAGGTAATTAATTTTAAAAAATAAAATTTTAGAGCAAAAACCCAAAAAGGGCAGTTTAGAATAAACATAAAGGTTTTGAAATTGTTTCTAAATTGACAAAGGTAGCCATTGAAGAAAAAAAACCCTTCTATGATATTCAAGAAACAATGCTAAACTTCCAAAAATTGCACGATATCAATAAAAAGTTGGGTCAAATGCCTTAATATTAATTTAATTCAAAATAACCTTTCAAATTGATGCTTAACAAAGGTTTTTCAAACTAACCTTTGAGACTTGGTGTTTATTAGCATCACTTTAACACTTATCTGGTTATTGTATTTGAAGATTAAAAGGATGTTACAACTTAAATGTTTACTGTTCAAGAAATTCCCTTAAAAAAACATTTATCTAAACTTGGTCTTGATAAACCTTGAACTTATCATATTAATTTAGCAGTGCCACCATTTATGCCATTAAATTGATTCCCTCGTCTCATTTACAAATGTCCTAAATGGTGATTATCAATCATAGAAAACTCTTAACATCAAAAGATAAAGATGACATATCTATTATCCTTGATATTGGAAAGTTCATAGTTAAAATCATTTTGTAATTTCTATATTCTTTATCAAGTAGATATTTCTCTAGGTTAGAACAAGAAAGTGATCTCATTTTGTAAATCTTAAAATTTAGATGAAATGTGTACTTTGCATGATTTCAATGGAAGTTTATAAATATGCCCTGA
>JBBYHM010032470.1:37526-52394 GCA_038381775.1 Adansonia rubrostipa
TTTCTCATTTAGAATAATAAATTTGTTTCATAAAATTTTATTTTTATAAATGAGAGTTATAATTAAATCTTAAATGTTGAAACTGAATAATAAGTTTCGAGTTTCGGGCATCACGATAGGGTCAAACCTCACTTGTGATTGTAACCAACTTTTGAATCTTTTTATACGATCTCTGGTATTTTTGCAAATATCAGAGTTTATTTTATGGGTCTCATAACCCTAAAAATATGTACTCCAATGGGTGACAATCTCACCTATCCAAATCAAATTGGTGGTAACTCTAGAAAATTGGTTATTTCACAATGACGATTTAAGGTTAAGTTGAATGAGAGATTCATCTCGATAACTCAATCTGTAAACACAAAAAATAAGAAAAACAATAATGATATGACCCCTAAAAATAAAAGAATATTGATATGTAAATACATGTAGGAACAAAAGCGTATAACCCTTTTAAGTTAGGCTAGTCAATATTTGTATTCAAGTTATGTTGCAACACATTTTTGATCTTGAGTCTAAAAGGCATGAGTTTGCAGCAGAATGTGGCCCACATGGTTATAAAGGTCATTTTCTCCATACCTTTGGGTGGCATCTTGGTCTGATTATAACCCAAGAATCCATCCATCAAGAAAAACAAAGAGTTCTTGGCTATTTTGTTAACCAAAGTGTTGATATGGGGTAATGGGACATTATCTTTCATATTAGCGTGATTGATATCCCTATAATCAATGTACATCCCTATTTTGCCATCTTGCTTGAAGACTAAGATAATTATGTCAACCCATTTTAGATATTCGGCTACTTTAAGGAATCCTACCTTGAATTGCTTTTTGACTTTTTTTTTTCTTAAAGAGAATTTCTAGTTTCATCTCCTTAGCTTTGCTAGATTGGTTTGCATTCAGGTTTGAGGGGAAGCTTGTAGACCATAATATCGGCAACTAGTCTAAGCATGTCTTGATATGACCAAGCAAATATGTCTCGGTATTCTTGGAGTAGGCTAATCAGTTTTGTTCTGGTAAAAGCTTTTATGGACATTTCAATTTTGATCTCTTTCCAATACTCTTCCATTCCTAAATTTATGACCTCAATTGGTTCTTCATAGAGTAAAGTATGTTTCTCTTTATATTCAACTAATCTTAACAAATCTAGTGGCATAGAACTCTCCTTAGAATTTTTGTCAGAATAAACTTCCCTATTACATATTGACTATTCAAAATTGATCTCTGGAAGCTCATTGAAAACATTCATGTCACTCTATCAAAGTGCTTGAAAGGGCAAAGGAATAAACAATATAGACAAAAAATTTGAGTAAAGAAGAAGAATAAAAATAGGAACACAAGATGAAATGCTTTATGTAAAAGTTCATTTTCATTGATAGTACTTGATAAAAGATGCCCATTACATAGGATCCTTACAAGCTATTAGACAAAAAGAAGTAGGTTTTAATTTTTAACATTACACTAAAATAAACTTAAAAAGAACAAAGGCTTTTAACACTGCCCTATGTTAAGAATAGATTATGGTGAGTGGGGATGGATCTTATCACTTGGCTTTGGTAGTCTTGGTTGATCATCAATGGCATGGATATGAAGGTTGAAAAGTGCCCAATTTAAAATGACCAAGACATCCTTGCCTTTCGTTTCTTCTGATTCGAATCCATGCATTTTCTTGAATAGAAAGTCTTGTGGATCGATGGGAATACAATTGTTTTTGGCCCCAACTATTAACCTAATAGATAGGCCAACCTCTAATCTCTAGCCTTCTTGTCTTGTTGCTTCTGGTACTACATATTCGGTTTGGATCTTAGGCCTTTCTTATGGATCTAGCTAACAACTTTCAAAACACTGCTATACCTTATAGGTTCTTACCAGCCCTTTTTCCAACGTGGCATCTTTTACTAATAATCAACTTCAAACTCATATGGGCATTCCTCGATATTCAAGGCTCAACTATCAGTGGGCCTTTTCCTACAAATATAGCATTAATAAACATAAATGACTGGAAGGATGGCTCAAGTGCATCTCTATTTGATTAAATGTAGGTGGCATTAGTAAAAGCAGTGGTAATCATCTTTTATTCGGCCTCAATACTCACTACCTTATTGTCAATCATAAATTTTAGTTTTTGATGCAAAGATAATGGTATTACCCCAACTGAGTGTATCCAGGGCCTCACTAATAAGAAATTGTACAATAAAACAATGTCCATTAGTTGAAAATCAATCTGACAGGTGCATGAACCTATTTGGAGGGAAATAGTAATGTTTTCAATGACTTCATAATAAGTTTTATCAAATGCTCACACTATCATGTGGCTATGCTTGATGTGGGATGCATCAACAATAAGCTTGTTTAAGATGGCCAAGGGCATGACATTGAGAGTAGAACCATTATCTATGAGAACCTTTAGTAGAATATGACCTTTGCAGTGTGTGGTGATATGTAGAGCCTTGAGTTATCTTTATCACTAAGAAGAATGTTATTGTCAGTTAACAAGATGTAGTTATCTATAGTGATGTTGTTCACGAGACAATCCAACTTATATATTAAAATGTCTAGCAACATGTACATTTTCAGCAATGTATTTTGATAAACTTTTAAATTAAGAAGTAAGGACAACATAGAAATCTTAGCTGATTATTTGCACAGTTGGTTAACAATACTATGCTACTATACTTGACAAACTTCAAAAATTTAGTGGCTTCTTTTTTGTCCACTGCTTCTTTGATTTTTCTAGACTCAAAGTCCTTTGTCCTATCTTGAGATGTGTTAACTATCAGGAATGTGTTACTTTTCTAACTATCCTTAGCTGGGTGAACGTAGCATCTACTATTATGGGTTAAGTGGCTGACTTTTGACAAGTTAAAAGTATCATTAACTGAATGGGTGTCTCAATCAACATAGCTCGGTTTCCATATTCCTGAGGGATGGCTTTGTCACTCTTCTATAAGAATGGAATGAGAGCCTCTATGATCATTTTTGGTACTAGTGCTGAGAAACTCACCTCAGAGTTGGATTATCCATTGTAGATAATAAAAGGATGTCCTATCTTGTATAAAGGTTATAAAGTTCCTTTCTTAATTGTGTTCAGTGACTCCATGAGAGATGCTTGCTTCATGTCATTGAATTCAATTCTGCCCCCATTCATCATCTTTTAGACCATCGCATGAAACTTTTTACATGTCTAAAGAGTATGACTGCGAATAGTGGATATCACAAAAATTATCAAATTCTTATTCTGACCTTCCAATTGCATTAAGCATTCCAGCTTGAATTAATATCCACCAGACTACATTCATTAGCATCTTGACTTTTTCTACATTTTTTGACTTTAAAATCATTTTTGACACTAATTATGTTTATTATTGGTTTGATATGATTGGGTAATGAGTTTGTAGCAACATTCGACTTTTGATTTGTCTCGAATTGTAGGATCTTTAAATCAATAAGGTTTTGGACCCTGTTTGAATGATATGCAGTTTTAGTGTCATGCCTCACTACCTTGGCCCGGTAGTTGCAATAGTCATTGGCATCATACCATTGAAGGTATAAGGGCTTTTTTTTCAAAGACATAATTAAAAGCAACTAGGTGTTTTTAGATTAGTGTTTGGTAAAGCTCTTTATAGGTTATAGGAATGAGAACAAATTGTTACCTCCTAAGATTCGCTCTTTGATTATTTAAAAGGTTGTTGGTAGAGGCATTGAAATTTCGATTAGCTAGAGCTAGATTGTTTCATTGAGGGTTAGAAGAGACAGTAAAAGATGGGTTATAGGTCATGGCATAAACTAGCTATAGAGGGATCATGATTGTATTATAGTAGGATATGCCTAAGTAATAAAGACTGGGCACCTGGTAATGACTTAGCTGAGATAGGTTAGCATAGGTTATAGTGTTTGCCTCTTCTTCTTTTTTTGTTAGTGACAAGCTTTTTGATGACATGTCCACTAACATTCTACCAGTTTTGATTGCGACATCAATCGTTTTGCTAGAAAGAACAAGATCAGCAAACTTCTTATCTATGTTCCCTATCAGTTTGTCATAGTATAGGGAGCATAGCGTGTTGATAAATGTCACGGTCATCTCTTTCCATCATTGAGCATACTATCTAAAACTCTCGATAGGCTTCTTTTCTAAGTTCATGAAAAAGAACTAGTTGGGAGCCCAATTTAAAATGTATTGATATTGATTCAAGAAGACTCTAGCCAAGTCAACCCACAATTGAATTCTAAAGTTGTCAAGCTCAATGTACCATTAATTGGCTGCCCTAGTCAAATTGTTTTAAAAATAGTGTATAAGAAGCTTTTCATCCTTTTCATACCCATCTATCTTCCTAAGGTATATTTGGATATGCATATTAGGGTCGGTAGTTTTATTGAAGTTTTTGAAATTTGGTACCTTAAACTTCAAGGGGAATAACAAGATTGGACATCAAAGACAAAGATTCTGCATCAAAAGCTCTGAATTTGTTATTTTCCTTAACAGATCAAAGGCAATTCTCCAAAAGCTAATACTTTTCACATCATCGATAAACATTGCAGACTTTTGACCATCTGTTTTCTCTTGCTCATCATGATCGAGAGTTATAAGATTAGCAAAAAAAACTCTTGTATGTGCCTTTTAAAACCTATGTATGAATTGTCTCACTACCATTCAATTTATGTAAATCACTGGTCGAATCAATGAGGTTAGTGTCATGTTAAGCTAGTGCTCTTGATGAGTCCCTTCTAGTGTAGCTATAGTACTATCAATAAGGTGATTTTCAAGGTTAGTTAGCTTTTTTCCAGTATCTATGGTACTAGCTTATTCCCTCTCTTTAGTAGAGGTTGTCATTAGTTTTATGAGCTTTATGATTTGTGCTTATAATTAGTCTTGCCAATGAAGCATTTGGTCTTAAAACTCCTTGTAGATTAACTCAAGTCACTTGATGCATGCTTGATGATCATTTTCCATGATCTGTTGATAGTAACCAGTGTTAAAGCAGTGTAAAATAGTCAGTTCCATGTTTTTTGCTTCATTTCAAAATCCCTTACACTTTTATGGCCATTCTCATATTAGACTTTTTATTAAAAATGTGTTTATTGATGATTGCTTATGATAAGATAATGAAAAGTATGGAACCATAACTACATATGATTATTATTTACATGGATAAATGAATAAAGCACCAAAAGAATTGAGTTATTATGCAAATGCAAGAGAGACCATTGGCTTATAGGATAGCTTTGCTAATAGCATCTTCTATAAAGCAATAAAAGCATTTGATTACACATGGTTACATCTAAAAGTGTCTGACATAGTTACATTGTTTAGTTACATGTTGCAAGAAATACAACAACTCTTGTTCATGGTCTCTAATAATTATGACATCTTGCCATAAAGACCGAGCTACCTTGAACATATCATCTGCCTCTGTCTGGGCTGCTCAAATCCGCTCAATGAGATGGCAATAACATTCTTAATGATTTAGATGTGCCTAATCAACCACCACCCACTATTCTTGTTAGCAATGTGCCCCCACCTCATCGTGAAGGGAAACGCACATGATTCAAAGATATTTTTCTTAATGAGGAAGTGTCTACTTGATTAAGGCCCTTGAATGTGACGAAAGGGAAAGAATATAGACTCTTGACTCTTTATTATGAATGAGGACTGTCAGACAAATCGCTCATCTAATTGATTGGATGGCCACCACGAAATGGCCAATGCTTGGAGTTGCCACTGATCACTTTGGGCTAGGTGCGATTGGACACTTATTGAAGCTGATATTTTGAATTTCTAAACTTGAAAAATCGATTCCAAGGTCTACATGATCCAAAGATTCATCGATTGGGTTTAGGAGTTAGTTACATGTAGGGAAGTATTAACATCTTTATGATGCTAGAAATCGATATCTTTCTAGCCATCTCTTACATTAGTTTTGGTTCCCTCAATTTTAACTTGTCATTATTTCGATATAATCTCTTTTTAATGAAGTTTCTGTATAAAATGTTAAACCCAAATTTTAGATATGTTGCAAAATAAAAAGGGAAACATAGAGATTTTTGATAAAATAAGCTTCAAATTTAATTTTGAAAATAGGATAGTTACATTAAGCATTGGAGGGATAATAACATGAAGCATTTCTTTCATGATTTTTGAAAACAATTAGAAAATATGAATGTAAACTAAACACAACATAAAGAGAAACTTATTAGTAAGATGAAAAAAAAAACTAATTTAGCATAAAATAAATCAAACAAAAAAGGAAAAGGAAGGGGCGATTGGAATATATCTCATAATTGTCATTGGTTATCTCGAAATAACCAAGTCGACAATTATTTAGATGCATTTGGATCCATTGGTTGCTTGAGGCATGAAAACTAGGTTTAAAAAAATCTAAAGAAAATTTGAGAGAGGGAATTTTGATTTTTGATAATTTTTGAAAAAGCAAGATTGAAAATTTTTAAGTTGACAAAAATAACATTTTTTTGGGTTTCTTGACAAAATTGATAATTTTTTATTTTAAAAAAGTTAGGAGTTGTTAAAAATGAAATTTACAAAATTTGGAAAAAAATGTTCATGCCTTGATCCAGCATAGAAGTAAGTTGACACATATTTTTAGACTCAATGGGGTTGCTTAGACTCGTTTAGAGATATTCGAATGCCTTGAAGTAAGAATTTCAAAAAATTTATTAATATTGATAAATGCTAAAAAACACGAGATAACATTACGCTATCCCTTTTTTTGATTTTATTTCAAACTGAAGGTTCTACGAGTCAAGCAAGATATCATTGCAAAGGTGATTCGACAAGGATTAATGTAAAAATATGCCAAATATCCCAAAAGATCGCTTTGTAAGAGAAAATAATTTTTGAAGTTGGGTTTAGTGTGACTCTAATAGCACGTGCAAGGGAAAGGGCTTAGCAAACTTTGAAAAATCATTCCTGACTTATTGGAAATTATTAAATTATGAATAATACCTTTCTAGAAAGAAAATTTCATGAAATTTTTAGAAAAAAATATTTTAAAAATTCAAGAAAATCATCTGATGGATCGAGAAGGCCTAAAAAATGCAAATTTCTGATTCTAGGGATTCCAGATAGCATTAGTTTGAAAAATTATAACTCCCTACTTTGAAATGATTTGAAGGCAAACAAGACACTTTTGGAAAGATAATTCAATACTCCTAAGTAAAAAAATCATAAAATTCATGGAAATTTATTTAGGGCTTGAAAATGATTTTTCATATCGTTGCTTTAGTATTGCCAATTCAAAATAGGGGTTTTTCAATTTTCTCAAACTTCCTAAGATTAAACTCGAGCCCTAGACATTTGAATGCTGAGGATAGAAAGGGTTAAGTGACAATGATTTCACAAGCTCATTCACATAATATTAGAGTAGTTTAGGATGATGGAGCATGTCATTAACTATGTCATAAACTAAAGGACTCTAGGAAAAAAGACAAGGCACAAACAACTTTGGACAATTAAAAGGGACAATTTGTTTTTGAAAACAAAACATTTAGCCTTTTTTTAACCTTGAATCCAAACATGGAAAACTTGCTTTTTCCCCAAGATTGGAAGATAATTAATAAAAAACTTTAACTTCATATTAAACTCTATTTATTGAAGTTAACATGGCCTTAACTCGAGGGGTGTTGAAAAACAAATTTTTGACAAACAACAAACAAGCATTTTGACTAACATATAATGAACTGAATATGACATTCATGGCAATAGATATGGAAAGCATGTTTAAACAAACAAAATATGATATTTAAACATGAAGATGATGACAAAGATCTAAAGAAATAAGCATGAAAATGTATGAATATATTGGTTTCATGAATGATATCAAGAGTTATGCCATGGAAATAATATAAACTTGCTCAAATAAGAAAGAAAGCTTGCTAGAATTTTAAGACATCATTGAAACATGCTTTTAAATTGACCAAGCATATAAATGTGAAAGAACATTATAAAGAAGTCAAAAAACATAAAAAATCCTAAGTCCACCATAAATAAGGCTACAAGATGCATGAGAATCATAAGATAAGGTCATAATCAACATGTTAAGGCTCACTGCAATGGTAAAAGTGCAAAAACAATAAAAGAATGGAGAAGGGATAAGAAGTATACCCTAAAACTTTGAAAACCTTGTTGGTAGTGTTGAGCAAAAGAGTTTCTAAACCTATAGCTCACTTTCTTTCCTTTTTTTTTTTTTTGCTATGGATTAGCAAGAAGATAATGCGAAGAAGGAGCTTGATGGTTGTAATATCAAAGGAGAGATTACAAAGGAGAAATGTGAGAAGTGAAGGGTTTTATAAGGGTTTTTGGATGGTTGAATGGAGAGCTACAAGAATAAGTTTTTTTCAAGGGTGGAGGCTAATGTAAAAATGTTTGTAATCTTCATTTGGTTGAGCACATCATGAATCTTATATAGGATTCAATTTTAACCATCAAAAACCTAGCAAAGGTTGGGAATTTAAGACATTTGCAGTGTACAATATGGTGAATCATTATTCCAAAGAGCAATCTTTCAACATTTGATTGGTTGATGTACAGCTTTGGTAGCAGCAACAAGCCATGCATAAGATGATATAGTGAGCAAGGTTAAGCTTTTCTTTCATTAATCCATATTATAGCATGAAATGCATTTGTAACAAGCTTAATGGAATATAAAAAAAGTTATAACAATGTTTAAAGCCCAACATGAAGTCCATATTTTTTTTTTTGAATATTTTGTTTGGTTCTATATGATTTTTAAGGCTAAAGTTGTGAGCACATTCATGTTTTAATATTATAGTGAAAAGGTATGAAAATAGCATGAATCAAGTGAATTTTACCCTATGGTATCGGTACAAAAGACTTTGTATCGATAGAAAAGGCAAATTTTGCCTTTCATTATCAGTACAAAGAATTTTGTATCGATATAAAGAATAAGTTCTACTTTCTAGTCTCAAGACAAGGAGTTTTGTATCAATACCAAGAACAAAATTTTCTAGGTATCAATATTACATGGCCTGTATTGATACCTCTTAGCCAAAAATCATGATTTTAGCTACAATATAAGTTGGTATCAATACCAAGGCTCCTTGTATAGATACGAGTAGCAAATGTATCGATACATGGCATTTTGTATTGATACTAGCAGTGGTTTTTGGGATTTTGATGATATGGTGGCCTTGTATTGATACTTAGAGACCATTTATCAATACCCACTCATGTAAATCTAGATTTTATGCACCTTTAGCTCCTCGGACACTTTACCATGGCTAGGATGATAGGGATTGGATCCAAACTTATACATGATGCCTCAAAATGCTTGCATAGAAGTTCGAACAACATAAGGTGTCAAAAATTATTGTTATCATTATTCGAAGGCTCTCACCAACTCATTTATACTATTTTAGTGATCTTGGAGGGAATGCTTCAGACTTTAAACCAATTATTAAAGTTTCATTCTTGACCTTGTCTATTTTTAAGTCTTATAGTGGAGCTTTAATATGTCTATTCCTCTTTTTGTAGCTCAAAATGATGGTGTAAGCCTTAACAACCTTCTCTCTATTGATATTAACCTCTTCTTTCCACTAATTTAACTTTTTGTTAAGGGCAACAAGCTCTACCTCCTATTTAGCTAATGATTTACTAATATGTAAATACTTGTTCTTTGGAACATCACGTAGCCGTTTTTTGGATCCTTGAGATCTTCTTTAATGCGATTTTTTTGTTTGACAACCCGATTTATGTTACCATTTCAAAGGTAGACACCATCTCTAATTGACCTTTTTCCTCTCTTAGTCAATTGATTCTCGTGACAAAGGTTTTACCTTTTCTTGTTCAAGCCCTCATTTAAGCTATTTAATCTTAAAAAAAGACTCATCAACTGAGACTTGAGCTATCCCATCATCAGATAGTGCAAGGAGTGGCGATATGATGAATCTGCCATTCATCATACTTTGAAGTCATGTCACCTCTTCTTTAATGTCCTTTTATGTAATGAACTTGTCCCTAAGCATGGAAAGCTAATTGAACTTTTACCATTTCTTTGGCTTCACCATAGTCCAAGTCCCAGTGCTTGGGGTCTTGAACAAACAGGATAAATTATTAATACTAAAATAGTTGTAGAATGAAGAGAGATGCATAACTAGTGCTTCTCCACAATCCTATAAGTGGCATGCAACTATGATCTCCATATCTGTATATAATTGATTGAGGGGAAATCCATAAAGCCTTTTATACAATCTATTCTCTTTTGAGATTCTAAAATTTCTTGACCCACTGCTCCTCATACTTTTCTTGAGGCCACTCATTCTCAAGGATTTTGGAGAGAGGGTTAAACTCAGACTAAAAATTATGTAACATGTTTTCTCTTCGAAGTGAAAATGGTTGACAAGCCAAATATAAAGAAGTAGGGCACATCTAATGAATTGACTCATCCACATTCTCTTACAAAAATTGAAGGGTCGAACGACCTCGATAATAATAGCAAGTTTAAGGTTGATGTTACAACATAAATGGGAGAAGAAATCTGCTACTGCCGCTGCCACATGGCCTAAGGTTTTCAAGAATATAATTAGCCTATATATTGCCAAAGCATATGTATCCTAAATTTTCGTTGCATCCATAAGACTCACCATTACTTCTTTTAGACTAACCCAAGAAATGTACTCACTATTCCCTTTCACATTGACATAGATATTTATCCATGACTCCATAGCTTTAAGGATTTGTGTTAAGCTTTTCTTGAAACGTGGAGGTTGTAGCAGTTTACAGTATATCCTATCAGACTTGACCATTCAATGTTAAGCAATGCAATGTATTCATTGATGATGGGTGTAGACATCTCATTTTGTCTGGGCCAATTTTTGGCATCCTAGAAGTTAGGTAAAAGATGATAAAATCATAAAATAGAAATAAAAACTAGGGGACGACTGCTAGGTGCCATGTCTCCAGGCACTGTTAGGTGACACGGTGCTAGGCGAAATTTTTTTTTTTTGGGAAGGTCTAAAATGCCTATGGCCCGTGTTAAAGAAATATATAAAATTAAGGCATCAAAGGCCACTTTTCATGGTGTCACCAAGGTCATTCAAATGAATACATAGGTCAATTTCTCACTATTTGTGACTAAGTTAAGGTAACTTAAGAAGCCACGGTATGTGCAAGTTATATTGGTACACGAGTACTAAAACGAGGCCTTTACTATACGAAAAACTTAAGTTTTCACATGTAGTATCGATACTAGAGGGTTTGGTATCGATACCCAAGGTGTGGTATCGATACTTGGCATGTTTGTATCGATACAAGCCTTGGTAGTAGCTAAAGTTGTGATTTTTGGTGAAATGTATCAATACACAAGCATGAGTATCAATATAAGTCGATGGATTATCGATACAGGCCTCTAAGTCTCAAGACTGGAAACAATTTTTGCTCTTAATATTGATACACATCTCCTTGTACCGGTACTCAAGGGTAAAAATTGCCTTATGTATCGATACAACATGTTTTATATCGATACAGTAAGGCATTTTGCCTTGCTCGGACCACTTTTCAACCTTTGAAAATCTGATTCAAACATGTTTTTGGCACCAAGAAACCATCATAAAACACTGCAAACCTTGGCTTTGGGCCTAGAATCGGATTTAAATAAATTTTAAAGCCCAAACAACCAATGACAAAGGTCACTTTCACAAGATATATGGTTATAAAAGGGTGGCAGGCATATGATCAGCTAGAAGGCTATTGCAGCCTTTCTGTTCTCTTTCTCAGCATGACAGAACCAATAAGAAGAAAACCAGCTCAGCATGGTAGCTGGAGATGTTCCCTGGTCCAAGAAAGAAAAATAAAAAATACCTTTGCCTTGTCTCCTAAAGGTATTGGCTGAGCATTACATTAAAAGAAGGACTTTCAACTATTTAAAAAAACAAGACTTTCTCCCATCTGAAAAAAAACTCTTTCAGCCATAAAAACACTCTTAGCTATCAAAGAAGCTCTCCAGCTATCTTAGAAAACTTTTCATCCATTCCCATAAATCTTTCATCAACTCTAACTCCAACAACTTACCAAAACACTGTTCCATTGCCTACGGACCTCCATTCCCATAGCCCCCCAAAACCACCACTAGAACACCTTTAAAAACTCAACCTTTCATACACTTTCATCCTTAAAACACCCCACCAGCAATCATATCACTAGAAAGTTTCTTCCTTTCACTCTTTTTCTTACTAAACAATAGCGAAAAAGGGGAAGGAACTGAGCTTAAAGTTACTGCTTTAAAAAAGAAAGAAACTTTAAACTTTTGCTAGTATATTTTTTGCCTTGTTCCATATATTTTCTGTTTGGATCATTCATTTCATTTTAATGAGCCCTTCATGCTGCCATGACCCTTCCAATACTCTTATGCATCTTTGTTACCTTGGTTGTGGTGGCCCTAGGATCTTGATGACTCTCTTGACACCTTGATGTTGTTAGATATATAAACTCACCATGCTTCATTTTCATCATCGTACAGCCTCTTTTCATGCATCTTTTACCATGTTCTTTCCATATTCACATATTTATTTTATATTTAAATGGTCATCTTAATGTGTCTTAGGTATGTTCAAATATTTTTCTTATGTTTTAAGGAGGCTCATGAAATAAAAATGCAGTCTTGACAACCCTAACATCCACTCCTTTCCATATTCACATGTTTATATCATCTTCATGCACCCTATTTGTCATCTTCTTGCATCTATGTCACCTATTTCCATGTCAAAATGTCATCTTTGCATGTTTACATGTTTCATCCATGTTTATCTTTGTATATGTTGTATTTTGTTCAAGATATCTCCATTAAAATGTTTGCTTGTTTCTTACAAACTAATTTTTAGAAGCATCCCCAAGTTAAATTCATGTTACCTTCAATAGATGAAGAGTAGCATGGATTTAATGTTTTTATAGACACCTCATTTTGTCCGGACTAATTTTTGGTATCTTAGGAGTTAGGTAAAAGATGATAAAATCAAAAAATAAAACTAAAAGTTAGGGAACGACTGCCAGGCGTTATGTCGCCAGGCACTATTAGACTACACGGCTCCAGGCGAAAAAGTTTTTTATGAAGGTCTAAAATGCATATGGGCCGTATTAAAGAAAATGTAAAAATGAGGCATTAAAGGGCACTTTTGATAATGTCACCAAGGTTATTTAAATGAATACACAAATCAATTTCTCATTGTTTGAGACCAAGTTGAGGTAAATCGGGAAGCCACAGGTATGTACAAGTTATATTGGGGCGCAAGTATTGATACGAGGCATTTATGATGCAAAAACTTGAATTGTCACATGTAGTATCGATACAAGAGGGTTTGGTATCGACTCTTGGCATGTTTGTATCAATACAGACCTTGGCAGTAGCTAACGTTATGATTTTTGGCAAAATGTATCGATACACAAACATGAGTATCGATACAAATCCATAGAGTATCGACATAAGCCTCTAAGTCTCGAGACTGGAAATATTTTTTGCTCTTAGTATCGATACATAGCTCATTATATCAAAACTCAGGAATAGAAAGTACCTTGTGTATCGATACAACATGTTTTGTATCGATACACCAAGGCATTTTTGCCTAGTTTGAGCCACTTTTCAGCCTTCAAAAGCCTGAGTTAAACATGTTTTTGCAGCAAGGAACTATCATAAAACATTGTAAACCTCAACTATGGGTTCATTAATGGATTCAAATAAATTTTTGGAGCCTAACAATTAATGACAAAGGTTACTTTCATAAGATATATGGGTGTAAGAGGGTATGGTAGGCATATCTCCAGTTGCAGGCTTTCATAGCCTTTCTGCCTCCATACTTAGCATGGCAGAACTAATAAGAAGAGAGTCAACTGAGCATGGTAGCTAGAGATGTCCCCTGGTGCAGAAGGAAAAATAAAAAATGCCCTTTGCATTATCTTCTAAAAGGAGGGGCTGAACAAAAAAAAGAGAACATAACCATCTATCTCAGAAAAAAATTCTCAACTGTCAAAAAAACTCTCCAGCAATCCTAGAAAACTCTCCATCTATTCCCATAAATCTTCTAGCAACTTTAGCTCTAACAGTTCACTATTTCATTGCCTTTCACCCTCAACCAACCTTTATTCCTGTAGCTCTCTAAAATTACTAGTAGAACACCTTCAGAAACCTAACTTTTCATACACTTTTATCCTTAAAACACCTCATCAGCAACCATATTACTAGAAAGCTTCTTCCTTGCACCCTTTTCTTGCTAAACAATAGTAAAAAGAAGGAGGAATTAAGCTTAAACTTATTGCTTTAAAGAAAGAAGAAACTTCAAGCCTTTGCTGGTATATTTTTTACCTTGTCCCATGGATTTTTTATTTTAATTATTCATTTCATTTTAGTGAACCCTTCATGTTGCCATGACCCTTCTAATATTCCCATGCATCTTGCCTTTGTTATGGTAGCCCTAGAATCTTGATGACCTTCTTGACACCTTGATGCTATTAGATATATAAACTCACCAAGCTTCATTTTCATCATCATACAGCATCTTTTCATGCACATTTTGCCATGTTCCTTCCATATTCACATGCCCATTTCATATTTAAACGGTCACCTTAATGCGTCTTAGGTATGATCAAATATTTTTCTTATGTTTTAAGGAGACTCATGAAATAAAAATGTTATCTTGACAGCTCCAACATCCACTCCTTTGTATAAACATGTTTATATCATCTCCATGCACCTTATTTGTCATCTTCTTGAATCTATGTCATCCACTTCCATGTCAAAAATGTCATATTTGCTTGTTTGGATGTTTAATTCATGTTTATCTTTGTATGTGCTATATTATGTTCATGATATCTCCATTCTCCATTAAAATGCTTGCCTGTCTCTCA
>JBBYHM010032887.1:0-11128 GCA_038381775.1 Adansonia rubrostipa
ACACATACATAAATATATACACATATAAGTAATTGTTAAACTATGACGAAAGATTCTTATAAAAGAATAGGGAAACCTTTTTACCTCTTCCATGGCAAGGGCGGGGACATTTATTTGTATAGACATGTCCTCAACAACCTATAGACATCAAGACATCATAATATAAAAACTCCAGCAAGCTGATTTATAATGACTATATTTAGAATCAGGAAGCCAAATGAGAAGCATACAGGCTTTGGAGTAAAGTGAAAATGAGAAAGAGCATCCAACTTCAAACAAAGTTTCTTAAACAGCATACTGGCCTGTTAAAGATAATACAAGTACAAAACAACTTAGACGTCCAAATATCAAACACAAATAGGAATGTAAAAGTTGGAATTCTTGTGGGACTAGGGTATCAAACTACAAACAAAACCATATAATTTTTGCCTCTTTCTTTAGGTCATCTGAGAAGGTCAATGGGGCAGAGGCTGGATCCGTCTTCTGGACAAATTCTTCCTGCAAAGGATTATAAAGTTTTTGCAATTAAAAATTAAAATATGCTAAGTTACAATTATTACTCATAATTGTTGTGCACATGTAAAGCTGCTATATGAATGAGAAATACACAAAAGCCCTGGAGGGTAATTGGAAAGAGTGGATATTTTAATCTAATAATATTTAACCTTATATGATAATAATGTAGCACACAAACCTCATAAACTTCACCAAGACTCTTCTTGCTCTTATTCTCATCCTGCAATATTGAAAGATGCAGTTTGAAATAATTAATTTCCATCCATAAAAAGTGAGCACAAAAACCTTAAAAGAAACCACAGATGATGAATTACAACTTACCAGCTCTTTGATCTCTTTTGGTGCTTTAGATGATAATGTGGGAGCCTTTGGAACATCATCAAACCACCCCTAAATAAAACCACAAAATTGTTGTTTGTTAGCACTAAGATACCCTCTGCCTAGACCAAAGAAAATAGTGAGAATTTACAATCTTGTGATATTCTAAAATCCCAAAGATGGAAGAAGCACTTCAATTTGCATAAAAATACCTCAACAAGTACACAAAAAAAAAAAAAAAAAGTAACATAATCAATCTATAAATGCCATAAATACCTAACTATCCATCCTCAAGAGCAAATATATTAACAGGCCCAAGCAGAAAAAATCACTAATTTAAAATAAAATTATTTATAAACTTCAAACAAAATCATCTGGAATTTCAGAGATATCAGCTGACATGCATCAACAGGCACAAAACTTTAGGAATAATGCATATATCATATCCAGCCATCTATAATTGAGTTTACTAGAACTCTTTAAGAACTCAACAAACTTAACTGGGATTAAGAGAAATATGAAACAGAAAGATAGGCGGTGCTGCTTTTTCAGAGGAAAGTACAGACATTTGACATTTCATGATTCATGGTAAAAATTATGATTTGAACACCGGAAATAAAGTTAATTAATTTACTATAGAACAATTCTAAATTATAACCGTTAGAGAAGAAGCTTACCTCACTGATCCTAGTCTTAATCAAATCTTCAAGTGATGCAGTAACCTCCTCTGTGATTATGGGGGCAGGCCTGACATTGTGTTCAAAATCTAAATCAACTTCTAATGCGCTATTCCTTTGCCTTTGTGCAGCAGTTACCTGTTATTAAAAATCTTAGTATAAACAATATTATTCTTGTGCAAAGACAGACTTACTAAATAATACTAGGACAGCATATACAATTAATTTAGGACAACGTACCTCTCCACGCATTGTCCAAACTTTTGGATCCAAGTTTGCTTTCTCCATCTGCTCTATCTCAGATCTAAGTTTGTCAAGCTCCTTTTCATGCGTAGAAAGACCATCTTTTCTCTATACATGGGAAGGGGGGAAAAAAAAAAGGAGAAAAGGAACACTGAAAGTCAGTTCAGTAAAATCAATACATGCAGTATTACTGACTGAAGTTATACATATGTCTATACTATATAGACAAACTCCTTGCAGAATTTAACATCACGAGTCAAGTGACACAGACTCAATTGATAAAAGTACCTAAAAAAAAGTCAGGCAAATATATTAACGTCTTTTGACATTCCCTATTACTTAGGATTTAGATTATTATTGAATTATTTCCTTCTTTTTTCTTGTAAATCTAACATGAAATTGGAAAAGAAGTTACCCATTCCTATTGTTACGTAACTTCTTCTCACCAAATTTTCACTTCCTTTTTTTTTTTTTTTTCCATTTTAACTATTTTCTTGTTACCACCTTCATAGTGATGAATGCCTCAAAATCTAGCTATCAGTGTGTAAATTTTCATTATATATTCGTAAATTACACATCAAGAGAATGCAAAACCTGATTTCCCACTACCTTATCAACATCTTGCTCATCATCTGATCCAAAATCTTCTTCCAAACTGTCTCTAAATTTGCCTTTCCCCTTGGAACCCTCATTCTTTTTTCTGCTAAAAAAATCTTCATATCTGAATATAACAAGGGCATTAGGGAAGAGAAATAGAAGTTCAACTGGTGGTTGCGAATGGTAGGTGATGCAACTATTGCATGCAATAACTTCAAGAAAATAATGCCTGAGAGAAATAGATCATCCAAACTGCATTAAGGAAATTCCAGCAGTGGAAAAAAAGAGATGACAGTTGGATTTCTGCCAGTCCTTTTGCTATGATTAAAATCAAAATAGAACGAGGAAATTTTCCTCTGTGCAGGAAGCAACTGCAGAAGTATAATTGATACATGTTTATATTGATTTTTATTATAAAAAGTAAAAAGGTTGCACAACTTAAACAATACACACGCATCACCAACTCACAGACTATAGGATTCTCAAGCAATGTTAATCAGTAATATCATCAATTATAATGGCAGAAGTGACAAAATAAGTACTGATGTCTAACAAAAGACTTCTTTTGGTGCATGCTGCATACCATCACCATTATAGACATTGTAACAGCACAACTTATTGTTGCATTAAAATATCTTCATTGTAATGTCAGAAACAATCATCCAGCAAAAAGAAAGTGCAGAGTCATTGTTAGTTCTTATGTCGACATCAACCATCATGCAACAAAATGACAGAAATGCATTCCCACTGATAGCAAGATTAAGAAATAACTAGATTCACTTCTTTAAAACAGAAAATTTTCACTTCAACAAAAGGAAGAACAGATAAAAAAAGTGAAGTTATATATATGTATATATATGTGCGTGGATATATATATATATATATATATATATATATATATATATATATATATAGCACAGATTAGAACCTGGCATTTGCCAATTTGTCTTCATCATCCCCATCAAAGAGTCTGAGCTGCAAAATACAACTTGCATTAATTTCTGATCAACAAAGTTCTAAAACACAATAACCAAATGGAAAAAGGAAAATAAATCTTACATCATCTTCCTCCTCTTCTGCCTCGTCATCATCATCGTCATCCTTTTCTTCTTCTTCGTCGTCATCTTCTAGTTCTGTGTCTTCTTCATCTTTCTTAGTTTCCCTCTTAGTTTTCCTCTTCTTCAAGCCAAATTCTCTAACTTCATCCTCCTCCAAGTACTCCTGCAATTCCTTGATTTTCAAAAACTTATCCTCTATCCATCCTTTTTCCTCTCCTTCTCTCTCATTCTCCTCTTCCCTTCCTCTTTCCTTCTCCTTCCCCTCTTCCTCCTCCTCCGCCTCCTCCTCATCATCATCATCTTCATCATTGTCATTATCATTATCTTCGTCCACATCCATATCATCATCGTTTTCACCGTCTTCATTGTCATCAACAGTATCAGTTCCATTTTCTTCTATAACCTTCTTATTTCCTCCTTCTACAGCTTCTTTAAGCTTGGAGATATCCTCCGGGTGCTTCTCGAACTTCTTGAACTCGCGGCGGAGGGTGGATAGTAGAGGCTGTGATTGGAGATCAATCTGCTGCCATATCTGCTCCGCATCGAACCCTTCAATCAGAAGCTGATCAAAGGGAGACTTTGGACTATGCGGTTTCAGGATCGAAAAGAGGTGCTTCGACGCCGCTCGAACCGCTTGCGAGAGCCCCTGTTTGGGCACAAGCCACAATGGTGGCTCTGTTGACTTAATTTGGCGCAGCGATTCCACGGCTGCTTCGACTGACGTCACCATCACCGGAGAATGAGTTCTGCTGTTAGCTTCGTTTTGGTTGCGCTTCCCTTGGGATTTTGGGGTTTAGGGTTTAAAAGCTGGCAGCGGTGTGGAAAAAAAAAATTGTTGATGCTAATTAGTTTTGGGATCAAGACGTGTGGGCCAGCATTCTTTGGGCGAATCTGTTTTTATTTTGTTGAGAAAATCAATTTTTTTCGTTCATATCAAGGTTATTATTATTGATTTGATAAGCGTATTATTTTTATTTTAGTGTAAGTAAATATTTATATCAATATATTTTAATATATCATTTCAGGTTAAATAAAATTTAAATATTTTTAATTTATATATATAATATTTTTAAATATGAAATAAATAAGATTAAATAAATTTCATATATTAAATATTCACCAATTATAATGTTCTAAAAAAATTTTATTAAATATAAGAAAATCAATATCAGCTAAGTATTCAGGTTGAAATTTTTTAATGATCGTTAATTTTACGAATAATTATATCTAATATTTATCAAATTTACGAGTAATTATGTATAATATTCATCAAATTTAAGATTAATGTTGGTTTAACTTTTTTTTACAAGCTTATATTATGTACTAGCCGATACAGTTATTTTCGGTCAGTACAACCAAAATAGGTCTGTACCTACCAGTATGGTTGGTACAGACCAAAAACTAAGGCTGAAACAAAACCAACTATCGTTGGTACTATTATATGTCAAAACTGATGCGTACAGACCGATATGGCCGATACCGGCACGATACCGATAACACTGATACATATGGTACGAAATAATTAGTTTAACTAGAATTCTTCCCGGCGATTATAAATATTTAATTAAATTAATAATTATATAAATTTAATTTAAATCATATTAAATAATTTTTTTGTGTTTCAAAATTTTAAATAAATGAATTTAAAGTTAAAATCATATCATTATAACAAATTATTTAAGATATAAATGAATTGAAATACAATACAAATAGAACATAAAAATAATTAAAATATAATGCAATAGGAAAAATAACATAAACATGGCATGGATATACGAACATGTCAAAATCTATATAAAATAAATTATTAATATGTAAAACTTTATACAAATTTATAATAGTTTAAACATATAAAAAAATAACACGAACACATATAAAGACAATTTTTTCTCTAAATTGAATCATTCTTGTAGGCACTCTATTTTGTCCAGGCCAACATTCAAGGTATCAGAAGTCATCATTTGAGACACCATCAAGATCATTCGAAGAAGCGTGGGTCAACTTCCCACCATTCTGGGCTAAGGTAAAAAGTTTGGAAATTCAAAGGTAAGAAAAATCCACTTTTTTGTATGCAAGTCTCGATACATAGGTGTGAAGTATCGATATAAGGCTCCACATCATTCAAATGCCAAAATTTTGCTATTTTTAATAATACCAACAACCTTAGTATCGATACTTTGGAGTGGTTCGATACCAAAGGCCTTTGTATATATACAAGACTATTTCGAATAAAAAAAAGTGATTTTCTGTCAAGTTGTATCGATGCAAGGCATAAAGTATCGATACCTAGAAAAACATTAAGTCTGGTATAAATACAATGCTCATTGTATTGATACCAAGAGCCAAAATTGCAGGAAATATTGACACAGAATTCATGGTATCAATTCTTGGAAGCCTATTGTATCGATACAGATCTCTTTGTATTGATACCACAAAGTAAAACCTACCTGTTTCATGCCATTTTCACACTTTTTCACCTTAACCTCAACAAAATTGATTTTGGTTGCGAATTGGCCTAAAAAATCACCCAAAATTAAACCTAACTTCACATAAATCATGTGGATTTCATTTTTGGGCTTCAGACATCAGATTGACATATTTTGGAAAGGTCCATTAAGCTTGGCATGAGGGCATTTGATGAAAAATTTCGATTTAATGAAAGATAAGTTGTGATTAGTCATTTGATCAACTAATGCATGGTTTTCTTTGCCTACAAGAATCAAGATTAACTAATCAAACATTAAAAAGTATCACACTGGTATAATAAGTCATCATGTTGTACATGCCAAAAGTTTTATAGGCCCTCTTTGCTAGGTCATCATGGTGGCTAAAATCATCTCTTATAGAATCCAACTTTCCTACTCAGCTAACGGAGGATTTTTTTACATTAGGCACCAAAAGAAAAACTAGAGCTTTATTAAAAAAACCCCATTCTCGTAGCTCCTTTTCCCCTTTTTAACCTTGCAAAACCTCTCATTTCTCTCATCTTTAGCCTAAAAACTTTCCTCCATAGCCAACAGAACCGAAAGCTTTTTCTTTTCATTCCTTTATTGCCAATCCATAGTAAAGAAAAGGAAAAAAATGAGCTAAAGTTGCTAGATTGCTATTCAAGGATATAGTAAGGAGTTCAAGCCTTTGTTAGGGTATATTTTCTATTTTTTCTTATTCATTTTTTTTGTTTTTATTCAGCACCATCTCCTTAGTGAACCTCCACATTTTCATGACTTCCATGCATTATTGTGGCTTTGTTTGTAGTAGTCTTAGGATTTTGATGAATTTCTTGATGCTTCAATGGTGTTTTGGTGAACTGGAATGCCATATCTCTATTGACATTAAAACAGCCCCTGCTCATGCATTTTTCCAATGTTTTTCTTCATCTTAATATGCTCATTTCATATGTAAATGCTCATCTAAGCATATTTTGATCTTAACCATGGTTTTGGTTGCATTTTCACTATGATTTCCTTATTGAAAAGCATGGATAACTCGATGTTTTAAGTGTTTGTTCATGTTTGATACCTTCATTTAATTTATGGTTTTCCCATAGAGTCATAAGCCATGACATATGTCTTGTTAGGCTTAGATTAAAACCCAAAATTGTTTTCACAATTAATTTCCCTTTCTTATTTAAAATATTGATTTTTCATTCTAAAATCTATTTTCTTCAAAAATATCAAAAATTTTGATTTTCAAAAATCATTTAAAATCTCTTTTTTCGAGGGAATGTTCCCATCCATTTTCTCTGAGGGGATACTCCAACCTCGCCTTTTCGAGGGGATTCTTCATCCCCATTCCTTCTGAAAGGATACTCCAACCCCACTTTTTGAAACTTCATTACAAATTTAAATTTTCTTTTTCCCGGGCTCTTCGTACTTTTTCTTATCAACCATTTTATGCCTAAGACGGCCACTGAATCTAAACATATCTCAAAATTATTAATTAGGTTATTTCTCAATAATAAAGGTTAATTATGAGATACATCCCCACCGTCTCTCCTCTTTTTATGTTTTCATGTATTTATCTTTAACGCAACTTTTATTACATTTTTTTTGACTTACTAACCTATTTCTCTCTTTGATGACGACTTGCATTCATGCTTTCAAAAAAATCGAATTTCATTAAACCCAAGGCAATGTTTTGTGTCAGTATCCCTCCAGTGCTTGACATAGGGTGTCCTTTTCTAGATCGATCTGGATCTTATTTTAGTAAATCCTCTAATGTTTCTCCTCCCTCCTAGGTTGCACAAATAGATATTAATTAAACTTTTATCATAAAAATCCAAACTTAATATTTAAAAATTTGCATTTATAAGAATTAGATTACACATAAATAATGACCACATGAAAAAATCGAGGAAAACCAAGACTTTGATAATTTATGGCTAGATGGTACCAATTTTAGGCATCAATGGCGTGCTAATGCTTCTCTATGCGTACCAGACTCTCAAATGCTTTTGAAACGAACCTTGGTATACACAGTCCATAAAATCGGTGTTTCGAGTTTCATAACTCAGAATTGCCAATTTTAATAGGTATCTGATCATACCTAGCCCAAAATGATTGGTGAAAAATCTAAGTCATGGTTATTTCGTAATGGCCATCTAAGGCTAGTTGAATGAGCGATTCATCTGATGATCCTCCCCTCGACTTTTGCTCTATCACACTTTATCCGAATATTAAAGGATGACTTAAAGGCAAGCCCTTCCCTCTACCTTCTCTTTCATTTTTAAGTTGTAGCACCTTATGTGAGGGACACGTCATGACCATTATGACAGTTTATGAAAAATATATCCTGAATTGAGATATGAAAAAACATGAAACAATTATAAAATTTTTCTTTAAATTGGATCACAATAACAAATTATGCAAAATATGATATGAATTGATATACATCACGAACACAACATAAAAAATAACATGAATTTAGCACAAATACACGATCTTGTCAAAATATACATAACACTAATTATTGGCGTATAAAAATTTATAATATTTTGAACATAAAATAAAATAAACACATCATGAACACATAAAATTTTCACTAAATTAAATCACTGAGTCTATGACAAATTATGTAAAATATGTTATGAATTGAGGTATGACACGAACACAATATGAATACATATATTTTTTTATATAAATTAAATCATGACGACCAATTGTATAAAATATAAGATGAATTGAGATACGGTACAAACATAATATATATATATATAAACAAAAATTTAAAAAAAACACAAAAATTGTATGAACATGATATGAATATGCAAACATGTCAAAAAATATATAAATGAATAATTAATACAAAAAATTTATATAAAGTTGTAATATTTTAAACATATGAAAAAACACAAACATAACATACATAAAAAATAATTAAAATGCAAATGAAAAATAATATGAACATGATATGAATACACGCACTTATAAAATATACAAAAATAAAACAAATTATTAATATGTAAAAATTCATAAAGAAGTTATAATATTTTAAACATTTGAAAAAAATAATGCGAACATGAAAAAAATAAAATTTTTCTTTTTTTTCTTTTTCTTTTTGTCTCTCTCGTTTCTTCTCTTTTTTGTTTTTTTTTTTCATTTTTATTTTTTTTCTTTTCTTTCCTTCTTTATCTCACCATTTTTAAACCAAAAAAAAAAAAAAAACCCAAAGAGTGAGAAATGTTGGCACATGATATATTTAGGCAATTGATTTTATATAATAGTTAGATAGTTAGATGATTATTATTTTATAATAAATGAGTTAATTAGTTTAACTATTGTTTTATAGTAAATATTTTAAAATATCTTTTCTTGTTTGATTTATTGGATTTCGATTGAGTTAGATTTTTAGTTTGGTTAAAAAGGTTTAATCATTTAATTTATAGCTTTTTAGTTTTAAACTGTCAAATTAAATTGACAATTAGAAAATTATATCTATGAATCTATAACTATAGATTAAAGCAATCCCCTAGAGGCCTGCTTTTTAGCAACCTTTTTCTATTTTTTATTTTGTGATTGTTTTCATGTATTTTTTTTGTTTATTCATGTTTAATTTGTGTTATTTTTATCATAATTGAATTCAAATGATTATACATTATATAAATTTTGAAACATTAATAATTCATTTATATAGATTTAACACAGTTATATTCATATCATGTTCATATTTTTCTATGTTCCATCATTTTTTTTAATTATTGTTCATATTGTGTTTGTGTCATGTAATTATTTGGTGTTCAAATTGGTAAATTCTAGTTAACACTATTCAAATATATCTCAATTTTGTGCCGTGTGTCAATTTTCATATCATGTGTCGCAGCATGGCTAGGATATGAATCCCAACTAGCCCGACTTAAAAGGTAGATGTACCCTTTGTTCCTATATATCTCTTCATATGATTATTATTTTCTATTATTTTTATTTTTTATTTTAAGAGCCAGATTATTATTATTTTTCTTATTTTTTTATTTTTGAGGATTGAGTTGTCAAGATGAATTGCTAACTTGACTTAACTCTAATTAGTCATTACGAAATGACCATTTATCTTGTAACTACCGCCAATCTATTTTGGCTCAGTAAGATTAGTCACCTATTAGAATTTGTATTTCTAGGGTTACGAAACCATAAAAACAAACTCTGAGATTTGTGATGATATCAAAGATCGCATGAAAGGGTCCGTTAGTCAGCTACAATCACAAGTAAAGATTAATCCCTTTCATGACGCCCGAAAATCTATACCTTATTGATTATGTGTTAATTTAAATTTTTATCTTTATTAGGCTTCAGTATCTGATATTTAATTGTGATTCCCATATTTCAAAATTTTTCAATTCTAAATTCATTTTGTATAAGAGAATCGATTTTTAATATTTTTGGAAATCAAAATATCTATCATACCCCACTGGAGAGCCGAAGGAATATGAAAGGTCAAAATATCTTCCACATGCCACCGGGGAAGAATAAAGGAATATGAAAGCTTTTATTTTAACAATCAAAATATATTACTTCCCCTATCGAAAAACCGAAGGAATACAAAAAGGTTTTATTTTCATGAAATTTGAAAAATCTTGATTTTTATTTTGAAAAGGATATGTCGTTATTAAAATAATCCATAGAACCCATCTCATATGCTAGGAAACATACCACGCTATACTTTAACTTAGAGACATTACCTTAATTTTGAAAATTTTTTATTCTATTAAAAATAATAATGTTTGTCCTAAACTCTGTTTCAACTTCACATATGAAACTAGACTCTACAGACATGAACATGGTCAATAAGACCAAAATGTCATCCAAAGTACCTCTGACATGAAAGTATCCTATAACTTTAAAGGACTCATCTTTAATGCAAAATTATTAAAATGATCCTATGATATACCTTCGACATAAAAATATCTTAGTAACCCTAAAAGACTAAAAAATAATTGTAAAAGCTAAACCTAACCCTAATGTACACCGTCATTGTGAAAGAATTCGATGATTACATAAGACTTGATTTTAAGATAAAATTACTAAAATACCCCTAGAGGCTACCTTTGTTATGAAAGCATCTCGGTAACCCTAACCTAAAATGATGAGAAATGACAACTTTACCCTAGATGGGTAACTTGACTATTAAAGATGACCTAAAATGCAAAACTTGTAACTAGGCCCCTAAATTTCTCATAATTGCAATTTAATCCCATCATGACTCAAAATGTAAGAAATGTTCCTAAAG
>JBBYHM010032887.1:29993-52324 GCA_038381775.1 Adansonia rubrostipa
CAAATACTATTTTAACTTAAAGACGTTGCCTTATTTTTGAAAAGTTCCAATTCTATTAAAAATAATATTGTTTGTCCTAAGACTCGATTTTGACTTTGACTTCATGTACAAAACTAGACTTTAAGGACCAGAACATGGTCGATAAGACCAAAATATCCTCTAAAGTACCTTTGATATCAAAGTATTCTGTAACTCTAAAAGACTAGGCTTTAATGCAAAATTACTAAAATGTTCGTATAGATACCTTCGACATGAAATATCCTCGTAATCCTAAATGACTTGAAAATGATTATAAAAGCTGAAACCATCCCTAATGCACACCTTCATCATGAAAGAATCTAGGTGATTACATAGGACTCAATTTTAAAGTAAAATTACTAAAATGCTCCTAGAGACTATCTTCATCATGATAGCATCCTAATAACCTTAAAGGACCTAAAATGATAGAAATTACAACTTTCCCTAAATGGGTAACTTGAATACTAAATGTGACCTAAAATACAAAAATTACAACTAAGCCCTTAAATTTCTTAAAATTACAATTTAAACCCAAAATGATAAAAAATGCAAGAAAAGTTCCTAAAATACCTTAGATGGGTAATTTAATGTAGGAAAAGACCATTTTGACCTTAAAATGCTAGGCTTTACTAAATGGTCCCTTTTTGCAAAATGGTCCCTACATGAAATAAATATCATAATTAACCATCAAACATAACACACAAATCATGGAAACCATTCCAAAAGTCATAAGAAGCATTCGGCCAAGCACCTTTGGCCTTGAAACAATTTTTTCCACATATTGCAAATTTGTCCCTAAACTTTTCAATAATTACAAAAAAAACCCCTAAAAGCTAAAAGATGTATTTCAACATGTTGAAAATACATGAAAGACACCCCTTAAATATTCATAAGGCTTTCGGCCAATTAGGAAGGCCTTAAAATAATTTTTAATTTTTTCAATTTAGTCTCTATATTTTTTATAGTTATTAAACAGCTAAAAAAATCAAAAGCATCATCAAATCACTTTGTTAGGTTTCAACCAAGGCTTGGAAACACCTATCTAAAGCCTTAAAATTTTTGAGAAAATTATTTCTTGGTCCTTACAATTTCTAAAAATCATAAAATAATACAAATCATTATAAAAGCTACAAATAAAATTATATCCAAGGCCACCATGAGTTTCGGTCTCCACCAAAAAAACATACCCATAAAAAATTTTCAACACAATAATCATATATCTTAGTTCTACCAAGCTCAAATCAACATCATCATGTAAGAAATCATGAAAAGTAAATATATAAACATGTTTTATCAACATATTAACATGAAAATACCAAGGAAAATAGTAACAACATGAACATATATATATATAAAACAAAATCAACATCATATCAATAAAACATATCACATGAAGAAAATTAAGTTGTTGTTAAGAAAAGTTACATATCAACTAAATCAAAGAAAATTGTTAATAGCCATCATACTTTGCCTTCAAAGTCCATGATCTTAAGCATGATTTTTGCTCACAAAAAGGAAGAAAAAAATGAATGAAATGAACAAAAATTAAGAGTTTTCTAAGTGATTCTACCTTGAAAGTGCAAAAAATGGTAGAAAACTTGATTTTTCTTAAGTGTTTTTGCTATTTTTCTTGCTTGGTATACCATTAGCCATTACTTGAAGCATCGTTCCCCTATTTATAGGAGAAAGAATTCAGCTAAGTGGGATAATACCCCCTTGGCCGAATGCTTCTAGTCTTTTCTTTATTTTTTTGTTAATTTATCTATTTAGATTTTTTTGTATTTTGATAAGATTTAGTTAATGGTTTTTATTTTTCATGATCTTTGTCAAAATTATAATTAAATTAATACTTGTATAATTAAATTATCAAATTACAAAATTGAACATAACTATCTATGAATCTTTGAAAATGTTGGAAAAATAAAATTTTTATTGCAAATTTGCCTAAAAGAAATGAAGTGGAAGGGCTAAATTGTAAGAAATTAAAAGTTATAAATTCAAGAAATAAAATTTCACATGATAAATTCAATTACGAATTTAATCACATGAGAAGCCCAATTTAATATTCATATGAAAATTTTTGGCCTAAAAGAATTAAAATAACTTTTTGGAGACAGAAAAAGTTAATTAAAAATTTTAAACTCATAAAAATTTACGAGCAAAAACCCTTTTGAATGAAAATTATATTTAATACAAATGAATTAGAATTTCAAAAATTTTATCCAAAATGTTTTATTGAAATGTGTAAAAATATTTAAATCTTTAAACTTTTAAAAACTTTACAAATAAAAAAAATCATATTTTAGGAGCGAGGGAATTCCAAAAATGCATTCAAATATTTATAAAAATGAGTTGAATTCAACATATTATTCAAAATATTAATTTTGAAAAATAATAAAGATGAAAATCTGAAATCCACAACAAATTTTACCGAAAAGTTTCATGAGCAGAGTACTCGTGATACTGTAAAAAATTCAAAATTAAATGCTAAAATTGATAATTTGACACCTCATGGTATAAAATACCAATATATATTTTTTCTTTAATATTTTTTATTTTTAAGGGTGAGTATTAGCATAAATATTACATAGGTATCAGTAAAAATATACATGGTCGATTCCCAAAATTGCACGAAAAAATTTGAAAATTTCTTAAAAATGGGAAATTCGACTGTGATATTATCTAGAAAAAAATAAATTTCAAAATTTGAAAAGAATATATTTAAAAACCAATTTTCTCTTGAATATATGTTCTTTTTATCCGAGATCTATGCTTAATGACCCTCAAAACTGCACCTTTTCTGTCACAGGCATACGTAGCCATTAATTGTGACTAAATTAGTCTTGAAAATGTCGAGCCTACTTGGAAGACATATAACTTAACCAGAGTGGCCAGTAGATTCACTGTTTTGAATATTTAGGACTATCAGAAAAGGTGTTCGGACGAAATTAGGTGTCTACGTCATGTTCAATGTATAATATATTTATATAAATTTTTGATACATGACATAGATTTTAACGCGTTTATCTATTTGTGTTGTATTTATGTTATTTTTATGTCATATTATATAATCATATTATGTTCGAAATTGTCAAGTTTAATTAACAATATCTAAACAACTTTCAATTTTATGTCACATATCATCATCTTCGTGTTTATGTTACTTTTTCATGTCACAATTGTATTACAAAGTATTATATATTTATATAAATTTTGACATAATCTATTTTATTTAAATTTTGACACATTTGTTTATTCATATTGTATTATATCATTATATTTATATTATAATATATTAAGATATAGAAAACTAAATATTTTTTAAAAAATTATTTATAAAAAATTTACTCTCATGTAACAAAAAAATAGAACATTATAAAAATATTATAAAGTAATTAACAATAAATTATTAATAAAATTACTATATATTTTTTAAAATTATTTTTATATTAAATGTTACAATATTCCCAGAAAAAGATTATCTTTGAAGTAATCTACTCATTTCAAAAAATTTCAGGGAGACAAAGCTGGTCCTCACAAAGATTGTCCTGGGGCAGGTAAACTACAATTGATTAAATCAATTCTCTTTATTATATGGAATTGCCGGTGTTCTATGTTTATTCTTCCATAAAAAAGTTATTGATAAAATCAATTAGTTGCGTTTAGCTTTCTTATGGAAAGGTAGGGATACTCATGCCAAGGGTGTAAAATCAGTTGAAAGGCAGTTTGCTAAGGTGGTCTGTGGCTTAAGAACCTAAAGGTGTGGAATATTACCTGTATCTTAAAGCACATTTGGTCTCTTTTCAGCAATTCAGGGTCAATATGGGTTGCATGGATAAAGGCGTATCCCTTGAAAAGGTTTAGTTTTTGGCAGCCTAAAATTCTGCAACTATGTAGCTAGGGTTGGAGGAGAATCTTGAAGCTTCGAGAAGTAGCAAACAGGCTATTCATTGCCCCTTTTAATGCAACTAAGACGTTTAGGTGGGCAGCTTCAAGCAAGGGTGAGTTCTCTATTTTGAGGACTTTGGAGCATTTTAGGGCTAAGCAAGAGAAAGTGGCATGGCAGCATATGGCCTGGTTTCCTCTTTGTATTCCAAGATACTCCTTTTTGCATGGTTGGTTATTTTAGACAGGTTCACCACCTTGAATAAATTGAAGGCATGGGAATTGGTGCAAAGTAATTAGTGTCTGCTAAGTAATAATGCAATAGAGACCGTGGATCATCCTTTGTTCTAATGCTCATTTTGCTCTCGAGTTTGGTAATTAGTATTACAAGCTTTTTCTATTGACTATAGTCCTATATGTTGGCAAGTTGATCTACAGTGGATAATGGCAGCCTCCAAACAGAAGCTTTCCAAATAAATTCTTCTCAGGCTGGCCTGGAGAGCAGCCATCTACTTCATATGGAGCGAAAGGAATTCACACGAGCATTCTTCTACGGAGAGTTCACCTTCTCAGATTTTTTCGCTCATTGTAAATGCTGTACATTATCAATTTTTTTTATTTCTATCCCTACAACTAACAACTGTAAATAATAGTCTATGTGTACAGTGGGGTATCGTTCACCAAGTGGCAGCCCTGAATCATTCGTATAGCAGAATTTCTGCTTCCTTTTGGATTTTTAAATGGAAACTCAATTATCCAAAAAATAATAATAATCAAATTTATAATAATATTTGAACCCAAGTCCAACCCATAATCCAATATCAACTGAACCCAACACCCAACACGGTCCCTCTGTCAACCTTGCTTCAACTTCACTCTATGTCCTAAAAACCAGACCAAACTAGTTTTTATTTCTCTTTCCCTGACTCTTTTCTCTCTCCCTCTCTTTTTTTACACTACGAAATAAAAATAGGCGTTAGAGAAGAAATTAAAAAAATTATCGCACCAAGGAAGAGAACTCAAGGTCCAAAAGCTTATCATAAACGTCTCCATCAATGAAAGCAGAAATCATCTCACCAGGGCTCCCAAGGCACTCACACACACCTCTCCCATATTCTGTGCTAGCCCATTTTCTCTCCTCACTCTATATATTAAATTTTCCCTCTATTTGCAGGTGATAGAGTAACTCAACGGCCAAACCACATTTTATAAAAGGTAATAATTTTTTATTTTACTATATTAATTTTAAAATTTTCAGAAGTAGATGAATCTTTAAAAATAAAATATTAAGTTTAATGTGATTGTAATAAATATTTTTGGTTTATTGCAGATTTATTTGGAAAAATTACGGGCAATGAACTTTTTTTTTTTTTAAGAAAAATAGAAAAAGACAAATCATAGACTTAGGGAATTAGGATCATAATGTCCTTAAAAGAAAAATCTCAATTCCCTCAAAATTCCAACCTACACTAATTTTTTATTAAAAAGTAATTTATATTAAACCTAAATTATTATTTAAAAAATTAAAAAATTAAATAAATATTTTATATTAAATCTCAAATTAGTATTTAAAATATTAAAAAATATTTTATATTAAATTCTTAATTACTATTTAAAAATAATAAAAAATTTAAAAATATTTTATATTAAATCTTGAATTACTGTTTAAAATAATAAAAATTGAAAAAAAAATTACATTAAATCCTAAATTATTATTTAATATAATAAAAAATTAAAAAAATTTATGTTAAAACTTGAATTATTATTTAAAATAATAAAAAATTAAAAATATATTTTATAGTCAATCCCAAATTACTTTTTCAAAGTATTAAAAAATTAAAAATATTTTATATTAAATCTTGAATTATTATTTAAAATAATAAAAATTTAAAAATATTCTATATAAAATCTCAAATTACAATTTAAAAATAATAAAATATTTTAGATTAAATCTCAAATTACTTTTTAAAAATAATAAAAAATTAAAAAAATTTATATTAAATTTTGAATTATTATTTAAAAATAATCAAATATATAAAAATATAAAAATATATTTTATATTAAATCCTAAATTATTATTTAAAAACAATTAAAAAATTAAAAAATTTATATTAAATCTTAAATTGCTATTTAAAAATAATAAAAATAAAAAGTATTTTATACATGCATTGGTTTTAATTTAATTTTATAAAAATTATTCTATTTTGTAAGTGTTGGAAACATATGTGCTAGAAAGGTATGTGAAAAGGTTGGTTCCCTTAGTGATGGGGTTGGTTCTTTTGGTGAATAGGTGTTAGTTTAGTTAAAGTCATATGTACATTCAGTTATATTTATATGTACATTCAACTATAGTCATATGTATATATTCTCTTACATGAAGGAACCGACCCTTTTAGAAAGAAACTGACTTTTAAGCCAAAAAATACATAAATCAAGAAAGAAAACCAACCTCTCACGAAATGAACCAACTCCTTAGGCCAAAATATCATTTTTACTATATATAAATATAATTATGGTATATGTACATATTGTTTTTACTAAATATGCATATTGTTTTTACTAGATGTATATATTGTCTTATTCAAAGAAACCAATCCCTTCGTGAAAGGAACCTAATCTTAGGGTAAAAAATACACAAATCAAGAAAGAAAACCGACCCCGACATGAAAGGAACCAACTCCTTAGACTAAAAAGTATCATTTTTTACTATGTTTTTATTAAATGTACATATTGTTTTTACTGGATATACATATTGTCTTGTTTGAAAGAATCAACCATTCCATGAAAGGAACCACCTGCTAGGCAAAAAAATGCAAAAAAAAAAAGAAGAAAAGAACTGACTTCTTAGGACAAAAATATCATTTTTACTATATGTACTTGTCACAATATATCTAGATATGAATTTCAACATGATAGAGCAAACACTACTTCAAATCATCGTAGGGCCCCAACTATCAAAATTATCGCTCGTCCGAACTTCTTGTACAAAAGTATAAGATGACTAGGTTAAGCAGTTGCCATCGATCTTTTTGAGCTAGATATGATCAAACATCTGTTAAAACCATTCACTAAAGAGTTACGAAACTCTAAAGGAACAATTTTACGACCTTTGTGTCTAGAGATCTATAAAGTTCGGCTCAGGAATTAGTTACACCACAAATAAGGATTGGTCTTTTTTGTGATGCCTAAACTTGGTACCAACTAATCACATGTATTTAAATTATAGTCTTCTTAGTTTCAGTTATTCAATTATTTAACCATAATCCCTCTTTTTATTCATGAAAAACAAATATATATCATATAAAAAAAGAAACATATATCCTAAGACTCGTATCAATTACCCATAAGAGCAACCAAATGTTGGTCCAAAATTAACTTGAATTGACAACTTAATTCAAGCAAAATGTTTTTCTTAAATTAAAAATTTCACAAAAGTGTATTCTTCAACAAATATTTACAAATCAGGTATATGTAGACACCCTATTTTGTCCAAGCTTTTAACTGACTTTTTTTCCAATTTTAGGGGTTAAATGTAATTTTTTAGTTTTGGATCCTCTTGGATAAGTTATATATGATAAAAAGGTCAAGTTGAGCTTTCAATGAGCTCAATATAATAAGGCATCTGACTTGAGCTTGGTTGTCCAATTTAAGGGGTCTGTGCTGGATTTAGGAAAATCAGGATCTGGATCCTAAAAATCTAAGAATGTCAAAAGTTAACTAGTATATATCTCTTAAGGTTTTAGGAGCATATATTGAGGTCATTTGGATGAAAAAAACTAATTTTAGATGTGCAAATCAAAAGCCAACAAAAGGGTAAAAGTCCATTATAGGCAAAGTCAACTATAAAAAGTCTAACTTTTTAGTCTAAAGTTAGATTTAAAAAATTGAAAGAGTTTTACAACTCAGATTTCAAAATTGATTACATCAAAATGAAATTGAACATGGACTTTAGGTCAAGAAGGTGTAAGTAAGACTAGCTCATGAAATAGGAATTTAGAATATCGAAAGTTCCCAAAGGCTTAATCTGGAGGTTGAGATAAAAACTTTTAGATTTTTTTGGATAAAGTCATTACGACATAGTTTTACTATAAGATTGAACATTCAACTGTATTTTTATATAAACAAATCATGATCAATTGAATGGCATAAAAAGTTCTACAAGATTAGTGTGAAATATAGCATTGGACCAATTTCCCATATGATTAATGTGCTAAATTTTTATCATCTATTAATTAATGGCACTAATGTAATTTCTCCTAAGTTAGTCAGGAGGTTTATGATTAAGCTTGAGTCACCAATTCTAAAGCCTATAAATACAGACGATTAGCCATGATTTCATAATTTTTAAACACTTAGCAAATTTTAGAAAATCTAGAATTTTTTTCTCTAACTCTCATCATCTTTAGGAGGAAGATCAAGCTCAGAGTGGATATAATTTCTTAGTTTTTTCTTTAATTTCAATTCAATTTCATGATTTCAATGTTTATTTCATGATTTTACTGTTTGATTCATGATTATTCATGCTTATATCATGTTCAGCTATGATGATCTTATTTTTTCTAGTGTTCAACCATCTTGAATCTTGATGCTATGATGTTTTGATTTGATTTTGAGCTATGATTCATGTGATTTCATGTTGTTCTAAGCTTGATTGGGTGATTAATTGTTGAAATCCAGCTTGAAAGTGAGCTTAAAGATTAAACCTAAGTTTGAACAAAATGTTCTTACTTGATCTAGGTGTCGACCAACATGATTTGTTAAGATCTTGATGGTTTAAACTCAGTTAGGCTAGGATTTGATGATATTAGGCTTAAAATTTGAAGTTTAGATGATGAAATCATGATCCCCAAGCTTGATTAGTAGTTAGAACATGTTTAGATGCTTAATCTCATTGTTGGCTAACTTAGATTAGCTTAATCTTGTACTTAATTGGTTTAATCTTGCGTGATGTTGCTAATTTGAGCTAGTTTGAATTGAAAGTTAAGTAAATAGAACTTGAATCTAGTCTAAATGATGGAATCTTAAGGGTGTGCTTGGTTTTAAAAAACATTTTTATTTTTATTTTTATTTTATGTTTTCATTTTTTAAAAACTATTTTCATTGTCTATTTTCTAATTTATTAAAATTGTATTTGGTAAATGAAACTAAAAAATTATTTTTAAAATTAAAAAAAATATGTTTGCTTTTATGTTTTATGTTTACAAAATAGAAAAGAAAATATGTGGGTTACTCTTAAAGCATACACTATGAGTCTACAAGTTCCATTAATGAAAATTTTTTATCCAACTATGTAAAGGCACATGGACATTTAAACTAATAAAATTATTATGTTGTAGTTATAAATCTTCATATTTGCTTTTAGTCATAATTGAACCCCTGTTATAGGTATGAATTGTTAAAGAAAGTAGCAAATGTTGTGTTTTCATCTTTTCTTTGTTTTTTGAGTAATTTGAATGAAAACACTGAAAACAACTTTTCTTTTTCTCAAAATTAAGCATGTTTTCATTTTCATTTTCAAAAAGTGTTTTCTTAAAACATCTACCAAACATATTTTCTCTTCTGTTTTTTTTTTTCATGAAAATAAAAATAGAAAATGCTTTTGTTTATTTTAAACCAAACACACCCTAAGTTTTGAACTTAGAGAATGCTTTAAACAAGAGTAAAATGCTTACTTAGGTTCGGCCAACCTTAGATTCTTGGTGTGCTTGAGTGGGCTTTACATAATGGATGCTTAATTAAGCTGAAATTTATGTTTAATTGAGTGAACTTAGAAGCTTACTTGTTCAATTATTGAGCTTAAATGTTTGAAAGCATATTTTGAATGTTGATCATGTTGACTGAATTGAATCCAAGCTTGTTTTCCTATGCTTGATTGCTAATTGATGAGAATTTAATGGAAATCGATGTTTAATGAATAGGTAGATTCAACTAAGGTGAGTTTTATGGATGACTAGTTGCTAGAATTATAGGTTAGTATTTTATATGTTTGATAAAATGCATGTTAGGATGTTTAGAATGTGAGAAACCTTGTTTTTTTCATAAAAAGATCCCCAAAGGGCAAGCTTTGGTTCACTGAATCAATAGGTGAGTCAAGGCTTGATTTTGTTTAATAAGCAACTTTGGGATATTAAATAAAATAGCTTAATTTAGAGCTTATTGTGAGCAAAAAAAATTTTAAGTGTTTACATATGTTTGGTTGAATCTAAATTTGATAAACCTTAATGTAAGTTATTAGGTGATGTTTAGGTGAGCCAAATTGTATTATTTAGTATCACTTGATTGATGGTTTCAGCACATAAGTGAGTGCCATTAGTGTGCCATTTATTTGTCAAGAATAAATAATAATGAATAAAAGTGACAAGTGGAGATATTCATATGACTCCAAAGCATATCGCCAATGGTAAAAAGCATAGTTATAGGTCTTAGCACTTAGAAGTCTTTGTTGATTTCTTATATAGAACATTTGTAGATTCTATTTGATCTCATTGCTAGAAATTTGAACATCCAAAAACGTGTTTTCAAAATTTGACAAAAGGCTTTGTGATCACAAGTTGCATTAGAGTTACTGTTGTAGTCCGCACTATAATTTCACAAAAGAGATATATTTTAATTAGGTTATAGGCCTTAGGAACTTTCGTTACTATTTTTTCTATAATTCCCATTGATTGGGCTATATAATAGCCTTTTGAAACTTTTGATTTTGTGATTGGAAGAATACAGTAAAATCCAAGAACTAAAGCCATTTGCATGGCTCTGTTTTAGCACTTGATCAGTATTACAAACTATTTTTAATGAGGATAATCATTTTTATGAATTTTTCTAATATTTTAAATAAAACTAGAATGAAAAATCTTTCCAAGCATCTATGGATCTTCCAGTGGGTATTCCAGATGAATTGGGAATAAAATATGGAAGGCAGGCTAGTCAGATATGCTAAGCAATGCAGTAGTGTGCAATTAAAAAATTTACATAGCCAAAAATATTTTTTGGCATTTTTTAAATATTTTTAGGTTAAAGTATAGTAGTATAGTGATTCAGCTCTTGTCAAATATAGTTTGGTGATTTTATCTGATAGGAATAATCTAAAATAAATTCAAAGGGCTTGAAAGGTTAAATTTATCCTTGTTTCAGTTTTTTCCAAGGTCAAGAGTTATGTTAGTGTGTGAACAGATTTACGAGTGTCCTATAGAAGTTCTCTAGTGTCCCATATTAAAGCTTCCAAGTTGAATTGAATAAAGTTGATTTTTTTTAATATTGTTTTCAAAGTTATGATTTTCTCAATTAAGTCTAAATGTAGTATTGTGTAAATTCTTTTTGATGGAGTCAAAATTGATAAAAAGTATTGGAAATAAAGTAAATTGGTGAGCATTTTTGGAGTCAATTGGTTTTATAGGATTTTTCCTTTATAAATGATTTTTGCTCCGAGTCAGTTCTAAATTCGAGCTAGGTATGATAAGAGTCTTCAAATACATTTTCTGTTGATATTTGTTTGACTTGGAATAAATAAAATGCAATTATGATTAAACACATATGACTGAAATTAAAAAAAAAAAAGCAAATTCGCATACATGTAATTAGTTGGTACCAAGTATTAGGCACACGAAAAGGATCAAATCCCTACTTGTTGTGTAACCAACTCTCGAGCTCAGCTTTATGGATTTATGGTATACACAAGTTGTGAAATCATTCTTTTAGAGTTTCGTAACTCTTTAGTGAATGGTTTTAATATGTAACTGATCATACCTAGCCAAAAAGATCAGTGGTAACTCTATAACCCAATCACTCTCGTATTTTGGTATAAGAAGTTCAGACGAGTGATTTGTTTGACTAGCTGGGGTTCTACAATGATTTGAAGTGTTATATACTTTGATATATTGAGGCTCATATGTCAATTTATTTTGACAATACCAAATCAAAATTATTTATAAAACTGAACTTCGTTTAAAAGAAATTATAAAATGGGACACAATGAGTAAATTGAAAAGAATTCAACTTTGAAAACAAAGCTAAAAAAATAAATTTTTATTTTTTTTTTAACTTGAGAGCCTTTATGTGAACCATTAGGAACCTACTACTAGAATACTTAGACCTATGGAGTCTCTAAATGACATTTCCAGAATCAATTTTGAGTCATCTTAATGTTTGAGTCATCTTAATGCCTTAGAATGATAGAAACCTATACTTAGAGAAACTCAAAAATGCTTGACAGTTTTGATGTTCAAAGCTTTCCAAATTTATCTTGGTTGTTATGAACACATAAAATTACAACCTAAAATTCCTATGAATTCTGACTTAGTATATTGCAACCTAAAAATACTTAAAAAAATCCCAAATATCATTTTAGATATGAAATGAATTTTTATTTAGGCATTATTGCACCACACAGTACATCTAAATAGCTTACCTTATGGAATTTCTTCCTGACTCGTCCAAAATACCCACCAAATGAGTGATGCATGGTTGGAAAGCTTATTTGTCCTATTTTAATGGAAAATATGAGAAAAATCTACAAAAATACTTATCCCCATTGAAAACAGTTTGCTTTATTGCTTAGGCATTGAAATAGAGCCATCCAAATATCTCATGTTGTGGAATTTCTTTTGGGCATGTCCGACCATGAAATTGGACATTTCAAAAGCTATTATGCTGCTAACTCAATGAGGATTACAAGAAAAATACTAAAAAAATTAATACCACCAGCAACATGGACAAAAATATTTCTTTTTACAAAACTACTGTGCTAAAAAAATTGTAGTAACTCTATAACAATGTGTGAACACAAACGCTTATTTCTAATTAATCTAACTAGCTTCCAGACATTCGAACTTCCTATAACAAGGCTAGAGACAATCTATATATATCAAAGGGTAGAAAATAACATAAATCTTGAAGTGACTTAACTTAGCACTCTAAATACCACCATCGTTGAGAAGCTTTAGAGTCACACAAATGACTCGCTTTTGTCATGTTTATTTATATTCATTTATTATAAACAAGTGATAGGCACACCAATGTCACTCACTTGAGTACTATAGCCAGCAACCAATGACTCTAGAAATCAACATTTAACTCACCTAAACCATCCCTAGTGGCTTCCATTAAAGCTCTATAATTTAATTCACAAAAACTAATAAAAACATTTAGAAAAATTTTTTCGGCTCTAAACTAGCTCTAAATTCAAGTATTTTATTTAAATTTCCCCAAATTATTCTTAAAAAAATTATTTAGCAAAATCAAATCTCCACTCATTCATTGATTGGATGAGCCAAGGCTTGCTCTTAGAGGGTTTATTTTATGAAAACATGAACAAAGACACTCCAATATATATATATATATATAGTATACTGCTTATTTTATTTACTAGCAACTAATCAACCATAATCCTAATCTACTAAAATTTATCCGGTCTAACCTATCTAAGCTAGTCATGCTCATCTAATCAATCATTCTCATCAAATTCTCATCATTTAATGGTCAATAAAGGAAATAAGCTTGATTACAACTTAATTAACATAATTATCAACTCAATTTAAGAATTCAACCATTTAAACTCAAATTTAAACATGTAAGCTTCAAACTTCATCAAATTAAGCCTAAATTTTAACTTACCCAAGCTCAACCAAACTTGATTCATCCAAATTTCATCAAAGCAATATTGCCTAAGCTAAGCTAAACCTAATATCTAAAGAACCTAAGGTAGTTGAACCTAGTTTTAGATATTTAAGATTGTTCGAACTTGATTTAAGCTTAAGAACTAAGTATTTCACCAACAAACTTCAAGATTTCAGTCAATATACTTGGATCCTAGCTAACTTAAGCTCAAAACATCAAGATCCTACCAAAATGAAACAGATTAAACTTAGATCTCAGTAATCTCCCTGCTCAAACACTTAATCTACCTAGATAATTATGATTTTAAGTTTATTTCTTCAATCAATTATCAAATCATGTATCAATATCATCAAATCTAACTAAAAACCTAACTCAAATTAAGATCAGAGCATCATTACATCATGAATTATCAATGGTCGAAATCAAGAAAACATGGCAAATGTTGGTCAAATTTAGTACAAGCAATTGCAATCATTATTCTAACAAGAAATCATGCTAATTAAATTGAAATTAAAAAAGCATAGGAAGAAATTTTACCTAATCAAGCTTTTCTTCTACCATAAATGAGAGAAAAGAGAAAATGAGAATATTCTAGAATACCTTAAGGGTAATGGTAAAAAGTGTTAAAATTTTATAGGCCCAAATGCTAGTTATTTAGTCCTAAATCACCTTAAGGTGAGTTAAAATAATCACTAATTTCCTTAATTCAATTAAAATGAAATGACCTTTGCACCCTTAATAAATAGATGAGCATAATTTCCACATTGAACACGTGTAAATTTGGCTAAGCATGGTTATTAATTAATCTATGTACAAATTTTTTTAACATCCAATTGATCATGAAGTTTCCAACAAAAATGCAATTGAATGTTCCATCCTGTAGTTAAAATACCCCGTAATAACTTTTCCTCAAAAAATGTGAAATTTCATACCTCGAACCTCTTAAATTAAGCCCTTACGAATTCTTGACAGCTTATTACCTAAAGTCTGTTCATGATCCAATCTTGATTGCACTCTCTTAACATACTGTCCATTTTTAATTTAATTTTGGCGTAAACAATTTTGAAACTGAGCTCCAAAACTCATCCAATTTAAAATTCTAACTCTAGGAAATAAAGTTGACTTTTTACTTATTGTTGACTTTTTTATTTATCATTCTAAAACAAGTCTCTTTTTCATCCAAATGACTTCAATAACGATCCTAATCACTTCAAGAGACATGTACTAGTCAACTTTTGACATGGATTTGCAAGATCCAAGTCTTGGTTATCCAAATCTAACACTTACCCTCTAAATTGGACAATTAAGCTTAATGCCTTATTTTATTAAATTAAGCCATGGAAACATACCGAAACCTTAATTAGACCTTACTATCATCACTAACTCATCTGAAAGGATCTCATCCTAAGAACACTCATATTCTAAAGCCAAGGAAAAGTTAATTAAGACCTCAAACAAAATAGGATGTCTGCAGTACTATATATACATAATTTTTTTCTAAATGCACATATTGTTTTTATTGGATGTACATATTATCTTATTCGAAAGGACTAGCCTTTCCACGAAGGAAATTGACTTTTGAGCTAAAAATAAACAAAATAAGAAAGCGAACCAACCCTTCCATGAAAAGAACCAACTCTTTAGGCCAAAAATATCATTTTTACTATATGTACTATAAGTACATATTGTTTTTATTGGATATATATTGTCTTATTCGAAGGAATTGACCTCTCCATGATAGGATCCAACTCCTAGGATAGAAAATGCACAAAACAAGAAAGAGAACAAACCCCACCATGAAAAAAAATAACTTTTTAAGCCAAAAGTATCATTTTTGCTATATGTACTGTATGTACATATTGTTTTTACTAAATGTACATATTGTTTTTACTAGATGTAAATATTATCTTATTCGAAGAAACTGACCCTTCCATGATAGAAACTGACTCCTAGGCCAAAAATTACATAAATTAAGAAAAAATGGCCCCTCCATGAAAGAAACCAACTTTTTAGGCCAAAAATATCATTTTTACTATATAGACAAAAATATTATGCATATGTACATATAAGTGGTGAACTAACCCCTTCAATAAAGTGAACCAATTCGTGTTATCGTGTCATTTTTTAGTATATGGACAAAAATAGTATGCATATGTACATATAAGTGGTGAACTAACCCCTTCAATAAAGTGAACCAATTCGTGTTATCGTGTCATTTTTGAGTATATGGACAAAAATAGTATGCATATGTACATATAAATGGTGAACTAACCCCTTCAAAGAAATAGACCAATTTGTGTTATCATGTCACATTCTGAGTCATGTCTTATTTTGACACGACATGATTAACTAAAACACGAACATGACATAATTAAATAAATGTTTTAAACTTTAAAACACAGACACAACACTGTTCTTATATGTGTTACATGAGACATAACATGGTTATAACACAAATAACATGAATGACATGAATAACACGATTAACATGAATGATATAATAACATGAATGACATGAATAACACGATTAACATGAATGATATAATAACACAAATGACACGAATAACATGATTATGACACAACATCTCTTAAGTTATCAAGATTAACTGAAAGTCCAATCTTTTACAACATGGATACATTTACGTGTTAAAATTTATATAAAACGAACTATTAATGTATCAAAATTTATATAACATAAATTATATAAGCTTATTAAACGTTTTAATTTAAATGTCTACACAATTATAACACATTAAATAATCAAGTTCTTCAAACATGTTAATGGATTCGTGCTAACATGTTTACAAGTTTATGAGACGTTAAATTATTGTGTTTACATGTACTAATGGATACCTATTGACAAATTTGCACATTTATGGTAACGGTTACTTAATCATGTCTTAATTGTGTCTTAAGCATACTATGTGTGTTTAACACACTTATGACATGCAATTTTCATTTCATAAATGCATTAACATGATTATGACCGAAACATGACTATATAAAACCTATACATGGTTAAAGCATGTTGTATGCATTTTGTGTTGTCAAGTTGTATCTAAAATTGCCAAGTTTAAACCAACCCCTTCAAAACACTTCAATTTTGAGGTATATGTATATATCATTTTTACTCTATGTTGATATAGTCGTACTATATGCACATATAGTCATGCCTATGTAGATTTTTTATAAAAGCAAAACTTATATTTATCCAAAATAAATGGTAAATAAATATATAAATCATGGAAGTGTAATGTATATACAGTTCTAGTACTATATACCTATGTGACAACTAACTTATACATATCATGAAACCAATATGTACATATAGTTGGTATCTTTTTTAAGTGTATATATATAATACAACCAAAACTTGCTTTGAAAATTATACGGATGCTAATTTCTGTAGGAAATTCAATACCAGATAGGGAAACAAACAACATATATATAATACAACCTAAACGTGGTTTCAAAATCTATCTATATTTCAAGACTTCTACAAATACATAATAGTTAAAAATTGGTGTCGCACATTACAAAGAGATTTCTTGTCTACTTTAATTGAAAAAACTTTATTCACATTATAACTTCAATACTGACATCATTTCAAAGATATATTATTTATATATTTGTCGAATTGGATTTTCACCCTCTCTATATTTTTTGAAAATCTTTTTCACCCCCTTTATCCTTTTATCAAATTGAAATTTTCAAAATACCTATTTTTTAAAAGATATATATATATATATATATAAAAATATATGTATTACTCGATTTCTTTTAACTCCTAACAATACAAAAGCATAAAAATCCTCTATCAAAGAAAGGGAGCCAAACATCTCCAAACGGTAGCAAAGAACCACAACCACATCATTAAACCAAATACTAACAATTAAAAAAACCCTTTTAACCCCAAATATAAGGGCCATTTAAACCTTAACTGTGCACCCACATTACCATGTTTACCCCTTGAACATCTACCTTTGTAACCACCACCTTTCTATCCTCTCTTTTTCTATATCCACCTTCACATTCCTCTAGATCTTCCATAAAAATTCCTACTAAAGCCCTTGGCTTTCCCCCACCTATCTTGTCCTCCCTCGTTTGTCGGAATATCCTAAACCATAAAAAAAAGTGTCACCAATCTCATTTTCTAAAACCCAAAACCCTTTCCCCAGCTTGGTGTTTTTGTTGATTCTCTTTGATTCTTGTTAGGGTATTTGTGATCACTATTTACGTAGTTGGATATACTTGGGTTTCAAATTATTTTTTAGAATATCAGTAAAATTTATGTTTTCTCAATTTATTAAGTTTCTTTTACTAGGCCACGTATATAAAATGTTACAGGTCAACTTTGTTTGCTAATAAAATAATCACGTCTATTTCAATTGCTTTTTTTAAGTGTTAAAAATCATTAATTGAGTTAATTCCAAAAAGTTGTATCCTTAATAGACTCAAATAAAAGGTTTAATCCTTATCCACTCATATGGTCATAGATTTAGTGTTAAATTAAGCATTTAACCTAGCTTTTTACTTTTTTTCCACAATCACCCACACAAAGGGTCTGTCATGATCTAGTTAATTATTATGTGGTTGATTTAAATTTGATATCATGAGTTTAAGTGACATTAATTTAGCATTTAAAATTATAAAAAATAAGAATTTGGGCACACTTATTATGTGAGTCAAAAGATTATATTTTTTTAAAAAATATTTTTAAATGAAATTAATAAAAAAGTAAAAAATGTAGAGGTATTTTTTTAAAGTGATAGTTGTTTTAAGAGTAAATTGATAGGGTATTTTTAAATTGAAGTAGCTTTTAGAAAGCAAGGAGTTTTTAAAAAAAGCTAGGTGGTTAAGAAAAAACTCTAAAAGAATTATGCTTTAAAAGAAAATTGGTGAGTAGTTTTTTTAAACTAGAAAAGATATGATTATCCCTAATTTTATATTATTATTAATATTTTTTAAATAAGTAATTTTAAGGGTTGAGTTATTGCTCAATTTATTTGTGATGCTAACTTAGTCACTCCTTCTGTATTTGTAAAGATAAATAAATTTATGATATTAAATAATAAAATTTAGTCTGAATTTCTTTAGAATTTTTCATAAATAAATTTTAAATAAAAACATATTTCTTAGCAACTATTCATTCTTGTTTTAGAAAAAAACTGATTTATATATATATATATATATATATATATATATATATTCCTCCACTAACGTACTGGGTGTAACCAATTCTTATTTTAATAATTTAATGGAACACTGGGATTTAATCCCTGCTAACGCCGGGGCATTTAAGTTTTTTTTTATAATTTTTTAAACTCCCTAATTATACAAATTTATTTTATATAAAATTTTATTAAGTTATAATTATTTTTAATTTTTAATTTTTATGTTTAAATTCTAATTATGAAAAATTAAATTTATAATAATTGATTAGGATGGGATACAGATTTTAAATAAATATGCAAGTAAACGTGTGCACCAATTACACTAAAAATTATTTAAAATAAAACAAAAATAAGAAAAAAAATTTTTTCTCGAGTAAGTTAGGTACAAATAATATGTCCACCCGAGTAAACATAGGTACCAATTCTTTTAAATGTATTATTTAAAAATAAAATAAAACTAAAAATTATCTTGAGCAAATCAAGTGCATACTTCATGTAGAAAATAAAACAAAAAATAAAAACTTATTTTTCCCCTGATTAGGTAAGGTACGAATGCTAAATTGACCAATGCTAGAATGTGCATGCTAATTATTTTTAGTACATTATTTAAAAATTAAAAATTAAGTAAAATATTTTGTAAGCAAATCAGATAGGGATCCTAAATCAAAAATATGAAAAATTTACCTAAATAATTTATTACTTAATTGAATAACTATGACATATTATTTAAATATTTTTATATTTTAATATTTTAAGTAAGTGAATTTATTTATAATAAAAATTAAATTATTATAATAAACTATATGAAATATGAGGTAAATTAAGATGTATACAAAAAACTTATAAAAATAATTAAAACATAATAAAACTTGAAAAATAATATCAACATGATTTTTCATCTATGTGAAAATTAAAAAATAAATAAAAATATAAAAAATAACATAAAAAATAATACAAAACAACCATAGTTATTTCCACTTTCCTTTCTCTCCTCTCTCTTCCTTTTTCATGTATTTTTCCTTCCTTGTTTTCTCTCTCTTTTCCTCTTATTTCCTCTCAAAACTATAAACAAAAAAAAAAATTTAAGGAATAACACTTGTCACCCTAGGAAGAGGTAGGAGAAACTGTGAAACCAATATTACCTCAAACCTTTTCCTTTTAATATTAGTTATAGATAGTCTAGCTAAGTTTGTTTTATCGAGGAATGATGCTTTTAATTTGGCTTGTTCAATAAAAGATGTATGGTTTTATTATTAAATCAAATATTTAAGTATAAATTTAATTAAAATTTTATGATTTAATTTTTTTAAAAATGCATATTATATGCATAATTTATATATTAACACCAAAGTAATTCCCACCATGCTTGGTATCTTTTACTTTTGGAGAAAAGAAAATAAATTAAATAAATAAAAATAGAGAAGAAGTTAGAAAATATTTAAATTGACTAGATTTTGACACGCCCAAAAACAATTGGTGAAATTTTTTCTTTTAATTTATTTTTTTAAATAATATATAAAAATTTAAAATGAGTGATAGTTGACATATAAAAATTTAAAAAGATTTCTTCTTTTTCATATAAAAAAGTGTATAGTTAATTATTAAAAAAAAGTTGATAGTTATTTTTTTTCGAATAAGAATATGGATAGTTTCTTTTAAATAAAAAATAGATAATTAACTATTATATCAAAAGAAAAGATATAAATAACTTATTTTTATTTATTCTCAAAACTATATTTGATATTTTTATAACTTTTTAATTAAGTTGATGTAATCTACCAATTTGATACTAACTCAATCAAAGGCTTTATAATAGTAAAAATATTAAATTTGACCCAAATTTGCTATATTCAAAGTTGGCCTCAATAAGGTTTATCCTTCTACCACCAATTATATTTTCTTGGTAAGACGAATTTTTAGATAAACAATATTTTATAAAAGAAAATAAAAATTTGAGCTCAAGCATTTTTTAGACAATTTTTTTAAAGAAATTTTAACTATTCAAATTTTTTGAGTTAAAAAAAAACAATTATAAAAGAAAAATAAGTATTTGAATAAGGGTTATTCTGCTACCTATTATAATTTCCAATGTAGTTCACTGATTCAGCACAATTAGAGCAATGTTCAGTAGAACGTCCATCTCCACATAATTCACAAGCCACAAAGGAACTTGGAACTGACTGTACATTTATAGGATCTAGTTTCTTTGTGAGTGTCGTGATTGTAGCATGAAGTGAAGTAATGGCATCAGCTTCATGAACTTCTACAATTTTTTCGGCAAACTTCTTTCAATGGACCAATGATTGTTATTGGATGCCATCTCCTCGAGTAATTCTTTATTCGGTGATATCCCTATAAATGAACCACCTGCAGTAACATCAATAATAGTTCTTATATGAACCATCATTCCATTGTAGAAAGTCTGAACTTAAAGCCATTTGGGAAGACCAAAATGAGGACATTTTTGAAGCAACTCTTTGAATCTTTCCCAAGCTTTGTAAAATGATTCTGAGTCATACTGTGTAAAGGAAGTGATGTTATTCCTTTTGGCAGGAGGGAAGTATTTGGCAAGAAACTTTTAAGCCAAATCATCCCAGGTAGTGATAGAACTAGTTGGAAGCGCATTCAACCAACTTTTTGCTTTATCCCAAAGTCAGAAAGGAAATAATCTCAACTTAACAGCATCATCTGAAACTCCATTGTGCTTGAAAGTATCGCATATTTCTAAAAAATTCACAATGTGAGCATTAGGATCTTCACTGGGTAGGCCACCAAATTGAACTGATGTCTGAATCATCTGAATGATGGCTGGCTTTATTTCAAAGTTGTTGGCTTGAATGGCAGGCCTCCGGATACTAGAATGAATGCTTTGTGCAAGAGGGACAACAAATTCCCTTAGACATTTTGTATCTTCTTCTTCAGCCATTGTATTGTTTTGAGTCAAAGCTTGTAAATTCTCCCTTTTACGTCGATGAAAAGTTCTTTTGGGTTCTGAATCAAAAGGGACAAGTTCCAAGTTTCTTGCTCTTCGCATACGATGGCAAAAGATACCTGAAAAAAATTAAAGTAAGATTAAATTTGCTTAGTATTAATATTAGCAAAATAATTTAGTAAAACAATTCACCGGCAACGGCGCCAAAAACTTATTGTCGGTTTTATACCACACAAGTGTATGTATCAAAACAAGTAATAGAGTGATGAATAGAGTATCGTTCCTACAAGGAATTGTACTAAATCTGCTAAGTACTAAAATTAACAAAATTTAATCTTATTCAAATAAATAATTAAAAGAAGATTAACTAAAATTTAAATGAAACTAACTAAATGAAATTTAACTAAATAACAAAGAAAATTAAATGAGTTTACTTAATCAATAAAAACGTAGGATTACAATTTCTTCCAACACTTTATTTGAATTTTTTTTATCCTTTTAATCTTGACTAATGATATTGGGTTGTTAACCTAGAGTTCTAATTTATTTGTAAGTATCTTTCGATGGTCTTATAAAAATATCTCTTTTAATCAATATATTATATTCCTATACAAACTAAATTAAAAGAAACTCATTAAGCTTAGACTCTAATTTGGCTACATATGGCATGCTCGTATATTCCTATCTAACATGCAGATTAATTCATCCTA